>JAVJIF010024148.1:0-65485 GCA_038442645.1 Agave tequilana
ATCTCCATGTTATTGTTTATAGTCTTGGTTCAAATAAAATCAATAAGTTGTACTAATGAAAGAAATTGATGACCTAACTGTGATTCAAAGAATTCTCTCCGAAAAAATGAAACGGAAAAACTGTGATTCAAAGAGAGATATGTCAACGGTGTCATTTAAGCCTTTTTCCCGTGAGAATGGGGCCAGCTATGAAGATGACT
Source organism: Agave tequilana (assembly GCA_038442645.1). Classification (NCBI taxonomy): domain Eukaryota; kingdom Viridiplantae; phylum Streptophyta; class Magnoliopsida; order Asparagales; family Asparagaceae; genus Agave; species Agave tequilana. The sequence goes on from JAVJIF010024148.1 coordinate 201, forward strand.
CAAGGTCAAGAAAGCTCCAGAAAAATAATTGACCAAGTTTGACGACCGATTATCAATTTGATGTCATTCACACACTCTTTGGATCAATAACTGTGATAAGAGTGAGCCATGTCTTAGAACTTTTTAGGGCTATGTATACCTACTATCTTTTGTCCCCTGCACCCAAGAAGCTAGTCTGCAAATCCCCCTATAGTGTTTAATGTGTGAATGTAAGTGGCAAGATGAATAGGCTTTACAGAGAATCAAATAAAAGGTATAATGGCATACTTCTGCCTTTATGCCATGTCTTGATGAAAGTGAACTCATGTAAACATATCATAGCTTGAAGTGAGACTGCTGCCCAAGTGTAGCAGAATAGATTAAATCTCTCTTATTAAATAAATCCTGGAGTGATTTTGTAAGACGATTGATGCATGCATATATGACTATGAAAGTGTAGAACTCTGAATGACAGAACTGTAAATAAGAATTTACAGAACTTTTACAAGGAGGGAAACATGAAAATTATTTATTAAGTTGAGCCTATTCTAATATGACGAACTATTTATTGTTTCGGCAGACAAGGGATTCTCCAAATACGACGCGCGCGTGCGCGCGCGCGCGCACACAGAGAGAGACACGCCTGGGTCAGATATTGTATTGTTTATCTAGTCCTACGGCAAAAGCCGCCTCCCTTGTAGAAAATGCTGCATTGTCATCTTACAAGATAAGGTTAGCAAGGATGTGACATTTTCAAAACTAGAGGAATCTTGTCCTAGGATTAATGGAATGTCCTTAATTAAGCTTTGGTGGCTAATAGCCTCTACAAGCCTCTTGTATGAACAATGAAGTCGTTAACCATCTTCTCGATTGTAATCTGGGGATGGGAGGGCGGCTGAATGGCAGATTTGGATTCCAGTGGCTATAGGGAAGATTGGGTATGTCCGGGTGTGATCCGTGGGAGTAGTAAATGTGGTAGTAGTGATAATAATATTATGATCATCATCAACTCAGGTGCTTTCTACTTATGCCATGCTTCCGGTTGATGTGTTCAAATAGCTACCAGCATTAGGATATAGTGTAAATTCCGTCATTTGTCTGCATGCTAGATATATTTTACATTCAGCTATAAGATATTGCTTCTTGGTCTTTTAGATCCTCTTTCGAGGGTGTGGTGCCATGTTACCTTCCACACATTTATATTTTGATAACATTTGTGCTTAAATATTTTATGTTAAAAAGATGTAGAATGAACTATGGTGTTAGCCAACTCCTCTTATAATATCTGCGTTATAGTTGAATCAGTACCTGAAACCATGTTGTTTGGATGCAGCAATTCTTATGGTGTGTGTGACAAAAGTAGCAAAGGCATCTCTGGAGAAGGCACTGGCTGAGAACCCAGAGGTGGAGAACATACTAGGAGCACCTCAGTTACCTATTGTGTGTAGTTCCGCCTCGGACCTACGCGAGCCGCTTGTTATCAAGGTTGATCCGTCAAGTGATGATCATGAAAAGTGATGAAAGCTTGTCCTTTGCATGTAAATTCTTCGCTCATCTATTTCTTCAGTTCTCATATATAAGTTCTAATGCAAATGTATGTGCATTAGTTCGAACTTCTCCTTGAGCAGCATATACGAGAAATGGTTTGTCTCATGCTTGGAGAATGTAGTTTTTCCTTTTTATCTTTCCTTTTTTTTGTTTCTGTAAACACGGTATTGAATACACAACGAATGTTGCATCAATTATTTAGATAAAGTTACTAATGCTTGGTCCGCAGATGTTAGTTTTTTACTCTGCTATCTGTAAACTTTAAGCAAAGATACTGGTATTTGAGAACCCAAGGCCTTACATGATCGTTGCAAGATGTGTTGAATTTCATCTTTCATTTAGAAGAGATCATTGTACAACTAAGTCCATCCTGAAGCACCGTCCACAGACATCCAGTCAGCTCCTTCGTCACGGTATCTTGGTCAGCTCTTCGACTGGGTGGGATCCCCATGGATGGCACTGGATGTGATATGATCTATAACGTCGAGTCTGATCTTATGTTTGCTGTTGTTCGATTTGATGTCAGTCAAGGCTTTCAATGAAAGCAAGGATGATTTCGTTGTTGGAGGATAAACTATACCTCCTGGTTCTCAAGCAGTTAATCGCTTTCTTTATGCCGGAGGCTGAAAGCCGGCCAGCGGGGCGCATACATCGTTACATCTCGGACACATCAAGAGGTGAACTTTGACAAACGTATCCCATCAAAATATGGATATGATACAATTATAAACTACAATACAGACTCAATGGTTCATCATTGAGAATGCGGATACTAGTTATGAATTGAGAACCATATGATGTAGATGTACACACTCTGTTCCAAGAAGGGTACACGCATTGATGCGTAGAATTATTTTTACTTTCTATTATGTTTTAGGATTGTTGGTATGTTTGTGTAGACCGGAGGTGTCATCCATGGGTGTGGTGATTAAAGAGGATAAAGTTAATTGTTGTGTCCAATAGATGGATGCCAAATGAGCCTGTTGAAGTGCCATATGGCCAAACTAAGAAGTAAATCATCAATGGTTTGGAGTACACTGAGATGCATATTCATGGTGGTTAACCCTTGAAAATAAGGCATGTAAGACTAATGAGAACCAACTAATTTTTAGGAATTCAATTTATAATTCCCTATACAAGGTCCAATGTACGGTAAACAAGCCACGTCAACAGGTCACAGTAGTTTCATCGCACAGAATTTGAAGGCAGTAACTATTATATATTTGCTCGGAGCTTTATAGACATATTGTGGCAATTAGCAGCGTCCCTTCGTAGTTCATTGCAAGTCAAGATGGGTAGATAAAACTACCATCTAAAATTTATTTGCCATATTCAGCCAGTCCTTTGACAAAAAGCCTTTGGACACTCACTGTACGACCCGCACCACTAGAATTTGTTGATTTTCTTCTCATGATCTGGATCTGTTTCCATCAAATTAAGGGGTTTGTACTGGTACTACTCCTTTGCACTAGTTTTGATAATGACACTTTACTTCATATGTTGCCTAATATATAATCTAAGGAAACAAGAGTACCTAGGGATATTGATATCTTGCCTATGATGTCGTCCATAATTCTCAGCAAGAGTAATCCTGCTTAAAAGATCATCGTTTCTGACTTTTAATGGCTGTTGGATCTTAGCAATTGACATGCACTACTTTATTGCCAGCCGACATCTTTCAAGTAGAAGATGGAATTATAGGCATTAAGAATATTCAATCTCCAGGTAATAACAAAACTAGATGCATAATTGCATTTTTCTAAATGCGATGATGTTATTTTGGAAGGGGCAGTGAGAGGAGGGAGGGAGGTTGCACACAAGTTACTATTAATACCTGAGTATTCACCATAACCAGTAGTAAACAAGGTGTCGAAAAATGGAAGTTGATTCGATTTATGCAGGAATAAAAATCAAGCTAGTGTTAAACCGTGTTATACCTACAACCAAAGCTAGTACGATATTTCCAGATTATGTTTGGATTTGCCTTCCAGTTTAAGCTTCAAGTCTGTCATTCTTTTCAGGGCCAAAGAATTGAGGGGTTCTTGGAGTAGAGGCAGGAGCATCATCTTCAGAAAGTAACATGAACCATGGAGGGGCAGTAACTGGTCTTCCAAAGAATTTGGACTGTTCTGTTCTCAATCTGAAATACAAATTTGGTTGTTAAAGGATACTTCTCTTTTTGGAACAAGACTGCATTAAACCAATAAACTTAAGGTGCTAATTTGGGCATTCTGATGTTGAAATAGAGCAGGAGTCCAGCCTGTAAAGAATCTTAGTAGCTGAGTCAAGTTTGGTAAGTATTGATCAAGTAATGCTTATTTACTATAAACCTAAGAGTTCTGTCTAAAACATGCTTATTTTTCTTGATTCAGCTATGGAGCTTGCTTTGTCTTTTGGAAAGTTGCCAAATGAGAAGCTTTTAAATCTAAAGAATGTAAAAAGAGCGTCGGTTTTAGCTGGATTGGTGGCTCTCTTAGTTTCGAGAGGCATCATGATTTATAACTTTTCTTTATAACTGGTGTTGACCAAATGGTGGATTTTGTTAGCAACTTTCTTGAGCACAGGTCAAATCTTATTATTCTAGTTTACCTTGTATAATAATCTCTCCTTCTAACTTTTGGTGCTGTTGAAATTTAACATATTTGCTGCCACCACCCTTCCCTCCTCTATGCTACTGCTACTGGATGTCCAAGCACTGCCATCTGATGGAGATGTTGACAATCATGCAGAGCAAGCATATCAGATGACTGTCATGTTAGCATGAAATTAACAGGTTAAAACTCAAATGTCCGCCAATTCATTAAAGACACAACTCAACAATAGATTATTCTCACTGTTGGAATCACAAAAACTTGGTTTGTGACTTCGATCTTGGTAACTCTATCACCAGTCACCATTGACTAGATTAAGATAATCCTATGGAGCAAATAGGGTGTTAGTTGATTGTGATGTAACCAGTATGATTTGGTTATCCACGTCACCACATAGACAGCTTGCATCGGTTAATACTTGGCTTTATATAGTCATTGATAACCCTCAATTTACAAGACAAATAAAGAAAATGGTTTCGTATCCACCTTTGGCTTTATATATGTTGCTGTTAATTCTCATTCTTAATGCTTGACAGTCTCTTCTTGTGCTTGCTTTTATGAGTGTTCTGCTAATTTGAGATGGCATTGCTGAGTCCGGCCCAGTTGACTCCTGAATCAACTTGTTTTGCTCGTTCATCTATCCACTGCTCGAGTTTCCACCTCTAATTCTTTAACAAGTACCGATGTAATTTTAATTATATGAAGGTGCTCTCTCTTTTTTTTCTTTTTTCAGATTTGCTTTGCTGAAGCTGAATGGATCACAACAGTTGCAGATTCACCTGCTTCCGAACTGAACTGGGATTAGTTTCAGTGCTTACAGCTTACCTCTGCTATGTTCCTTCTGCATAGGATCCTATGTTGAGTTCCTGCAGTGACTCTACAGGCTTATGTAAGAATGCTTTTACGGAATAATGGGCTAGCTGTTTCATTCCTTTTCTTTTGTTTTCCTCTTTTCTTTTCAATATTCTTCTCTTTGTGCCCGCTTTTGGTCTCTTTGAAATTGGCAAGTGTTTGATCAATCGTACTTACTATTTGAGAAGTGCAAAATGTATATATGTAACTGAAATTGGTTGATGTTTTCTGTTCTCGATGCTTTGGACCTAACAGTTGCCCTGCCTGGTTGGGTTGCATGTATTACATTCTGCCACATTTTTTGGGCATTGCTGATCGTATTATTCCTTGTACCCAGTTTTTCTTCCATTGATTTCTTTTTTCTTTTTTCATTTACTTTTGTTTCACTACTCTTTTTTGTAGTCCCGGTGAAAGGAAAAATGTGAGAATGCACAAGGAGTGTCAGCAGTCTTAGCAAGTATAGATGTAACCCAGTGTTTGATTAAAGTTTCATCTCTTATTGTCATTTACAGAGTGTCAGGAATTTCATGTTTCCAATTTGTATGCACCCTAGAAATCCCATGAAACAACTAAAATGGTATAATGTAAGTGGCTGGATAATTAACATGGAACAAATATTAAGTTGTCTCAAGACTCTCAGCAATGTGTTTCTCCATTGCAAATAAGCATAACCTTATAGTGAAATTGCGGTTCAGGAAAGGTCTCTCTCTCTCTCTCTCTCTCTCTCTCTCTCTCTCTCTGGGTATATATGTTCATTTCTTCCCAAATGCATAGTAGAATTTCAATTGTCTATTGTTTTGGTTGGCTATTTATATGTTTGTAATTAGACTTGAGAGGATGATCTTCTTCTCCCATTAAACAAGAGAGAGAGAGAGAGTCGAGTGGATGGATGGGTTGCTTAGATTCAAGGATGTAGTTGATTGATGATTCAATGGATCGATCAAGAACCAAAATGTGCGCGCGCGCTTGAGATAATGAATGAGCACTTGAAGCAAACTTATATTCACATCTCTCCTGGTGATCAGAAAAATGGGACCCCTTGTATTGTATCGTTCAAGCGTCTCAATCATTGTAAGTTGCTGCCTTTTTTTTTTAAAGAGACTTTGATGTCTCGTTTTGTACATTTTAATTAGTCATTATTCAAAATTCTCTGAGATACATTTGACTATTAAAAAATTGTCACAGTTTATCTGATTCCTCTGTATATTTTTCAATTATACAAGTATAAACACATTCAGCTGATCGAGTTTAACAATAAACAGTAATTTTTAAATTAAAACTGACCAATTCTCCTCTAACTTGCAGAGAAATTTTGTTTGTCCGTCCGTTCGCCTGTCTTCATCTGCGAAAGGGAGAGCAGCGTTAATCCTTCTTCCTTCCTCTCTCAGCACTCCCTCCTTCTTTCTCTCCCCTCACTTCTCCTGATCAATCAGCTAATTCTTCACCGATAGTAGCGGTATATTAGTGTGTGTGTGTGTGTGTGTGTGTGTGTGTGTGTGAGAGAGAGAGAGAGAGAGAGAGAGAGAGAGAGAGAGAGAGATGTATATCAGCCGACGGCTGAGAGACACTCTCAGCCTGCGGTGACGTGGTACATTATTAGCCACACTAGAAAGGACGCCCCGCCTATTGAAATAGTTGAAATTACTAAATACCCCGGTGGTAAAAGACAGTGGATCTGTATAGTTTATTATATTTTTATATTTTCTGACGTTACTCAATTTTTGTCACAATTATCTTTTTTAACTGCGACCAAACTGCCAACATTTTTTTTATCAAATCACGAAACTAATTTGAATGCATCTTTATTATTTTTTTGTTATCTGATTTGAAATTAATGATTTTTTTAATATAGTCGCAGTTTACTTTTTTTTCGCATGTAATGTATAAATTATTATTATTTTTTTACATATTGAATTCGGACAAGGACTGCGACTATGATCGCAGTGCTTAACGAGAGCAAGTCGTGGACGTTTTTTTTTTTGTTTGGTTAAATGTAATAACGGTGACTAATAACTGATAGTATAATCGCAGTTAACGTATTTTTTTATATATTTTGTTCTTCATTGTGACTGTTGTCTGATCCGCTTATGAATTATTAAATTGATTTTTTACATATAGCATGCGATCAAGGACTGCGACGATGGTCGCAATACTAATGAGAGCATTTTTTTGGATGATTTTTTTTGTTAAGTTAAATGTAATAACGGTGTCTAAGGACTGATACTATAGTCGCAGTTTACGTACGGTTTTATATGTTTGATCTTCACTGTAACTTATTGCATGCGAAGTAGGACTGCGACTATGGTCGCAGTGTTTAAGAACAACAGTCGCAATTTTCTAATTTGTGATATACAGTGAAATATACTGATTTGAGAGGATTGCGATGATGTTCGCAGTATTATCTGTTTATATAATTTATTTTTTGGATTGCAACCATGGTAGCTGTTTATAACTTTATTGAATGCAAAACGATCAAACTGTTTATGACTGGACAGCGACCGTGGTCGCAGTTTCATATGTAATTATTATATGAGTACTGCGACCATTATCGCAGATAAGATGCAGAATTAATACCTAAACGGTATAATTTATATGTATTTTAAAAATGTGAAAGATTATTTTACAGATAGAAGTAAATTTTATTTATAACATAATATGGTGAGAAAGAGACCTTACAAAAAAAGCATTAAAAGCTTTTAAGAGAAGACAAAATAACGTTGAATATCAAAAGATCAGGAAATCCTAATCCTCGTCATTATCACCATCATAAGCAGATTCGTCGTCTTCATTCTCCTGGTCTTCCTGTTCATCACTTATTTTCTTATCATCTTCCTGTTGTTGAGGTTTTTTTGGTTCATCGATAAACTCCCAGAATGGATCTTCTCTATCAAGCTCTTCGTCCGATCCGTTGCGAGAAAGCGAGCCTATAGCATCAGAGGACATGCTTTCATCAAGCATGTCTCCGTCAAGTGACAGAGGAATAATGTCCTCCTCATTAACCCACATGAAATCTTCATCATCCTCATGAATAGGAGGATCAGTTAAAATATTATTTGATGTAGTGAGATAGTCAAAAGGAGTGAAGTCCAGACTGGTATCAGATTCACTAGAATACCCTGAAGAAAGAGGACCGGTGGGGGATTGATTGAAGTTGAATTCTGAGTGTTCAGAGGAAGAAGATGGGGAAGACATGATTCAAGAATGAATTGTTTTTCTGGAAGTTTTAGAAATCAAATTGAAAAGGAAGAGCAAAAATATAGTTTTTAGATATGAGATAATATATTTGTTACAAGCACTATATAAAGGTGAATAATGTGAAAGAACATGACTAGTAATAATAATTGTTATAGGTGATGGTTGAGTATGGTTAGAATTGGTAAAAAAAAATTAAATATTTAATTGAAGAGTTATGGCTGAAGAATCTGAAGAATTCCTTTTTTCCAGAGGTTTACTACGTGAAATACAAATAAACTTGTTATAGAATGTTTTGTCTATATCTTTAGATTACGTATGGTGCACATCTTTCCTTTATCGTGATTAACATTAGTGCATCTCTTTTTTCTAGACTGTTGTTGTATCACGGTAGATAGATTATTAATTACTTCATTAAATTCAGTATAATTAATATAGTATTTTTATAAGATGTGATATACGCGAACTGATCTCAGGGTCGCATGGCTAAACTACCTTGTGAAATTATAAAAAATCTTTCACATAAAGCATGCGAAAAAAGATTGCGACTTTGGTCGCAGTGCTGAAGGAGGTCGCAGAGTTGTATGATAACATATTTTCGTCTGTTATTTTTTATGTGAATAAGGAATGCGACTATGGTCGCATACTTGATATAAAAAAGTTTTTTTATACTACGACTGCGACTAGTGTCGCAGTCGTCATTTAAAATTGAAAGTTATTTTGTATTAAGTCTGCGACCATAGTCGCAATGATTGAAAGTTTTATTATACTATGACTGCGACTATGATCGCGAAATTTGTAAAACGGTGAGAATAATGTTACAGAAGGCATGTGAAAAAAATAGCTTTTGTCGTCGGAGTGCTGAAGGATATCATTTTTTTTTATGTTTCAAACATGTTTTTTTTACTTTTCAATGCTTCTGTTTATTTCACATTATGTTGATCCAAATTTTTTCTATTATATTTTCGATGTAGTAGAATTACGAATTTTTATAACTGTAGATATATTCAACTGAAAATTATTTTAGGTAAATTTTGTTTGTGGATGAGTTTATGGCAGTTTAGAAGTAAAAAGGGGTATTTTTGTCATTTTGATTCACGAATGTTTAGGCGGGATTTTTTGTTTTTTTTTGGCGCCTACACTCTGCGGCCGATCTGTGGCATATATTCAGCGACGTCACCGCGGGCTGAGAAACTCTCTCAGCCGTCGGCTGAGGTACAGTAACCCCATATATATATATATATATATATATATATATTATATATATATATATATATATATATATATATATATATATATATATATATAGGAAAATTTTCAAATGAGAAACTTTCTCATAATAAGCTTCGTGAGAAAACCATATAAAAGAGATTTTATGGATGATCCGAATCGTTCATCATGATCTACATACTCTAATTAGACTACCAATAAAAAATCATGCGATTTCAACTTTTTTTACTGATGCATCAGGTGACATCTTTATTCTACGGTGAATATAACATATGTTTTGTAACCACTTGTTGTATGGGTAAAAAAGCTCGGACTCTCGTGATTTTTAATTGATAGTCTAAATAAAGTATATAGATTAAGATGAACGGTTCGGATCATCCACATAAAAGCTCCAATATAGTTTTCTCACGGTCTTCGTGTGAGAAAGTTTCTCACACGAAGACTACTATATATATATATATATATATATATATATATATATATATATATATATATATATATATATATATATATATATATATATATATATATATATAATATATATATATATATATATGAGAAAAATGTATATCAGCCTGCGGGCTGAGAGTACTCTCTCAGCCTGCGGTGACGTGGCTCAATTTGTTACCTCACTGACTTGCGGCCCGCTTTAGGAAGAAGTTAAATTACCAAATACCCCTTTCGATAACTTTCCTTATTGTTTATTATTATTTTCTCCTTTTTTTTGCCGCTCTTTATAGGATTTAGGTTATTTTATATAAATTACTTTTTACAATTTTTCTTTACCTCTTTTTGAAAGATCTAGTTTATCCTTTTCAGCCTGCGATAAAATTTTTTCTGAAAATATAAAATCTTTTCAGATCAATTTTTTCAGCCTGCGATAAATTTCTACTTATAGTTTAATTTTTTTTGTATATAATGTAGTCAGAGTCTTTTGTCGCAGTGTACATTTAAACTGCGACCTTAGTCAGAGACTTTGATCGCAGTGTACATGGTTAATTGCGACCAAGGTCGCAGTGTTGTTATTGATAAAGATGGCCAGCAACTGCAATCTAGGGTTGCATTACATGGACTGTGACTTAGGTCGCAGTACGTTAAGTAAGTGTTTCCTTTATATTAACATGCATAGCGACCAAGGTCGCAATGTTGTTTTGGATTAAGACTGCCGCCAGCAACTGCGACCAAGGTCGCCGTGTTGTTGTTTTGGATTAAGTCATTTTTTGAATCTAAATGAAAAATGAAAAGTTTGCTGAGGGGACGCGACTTGGAGTCACTCCGAGAGACGCGGCCTGTCATAAAGATTTTATGAGTGTAAGCTGTCTAAAAGCAGAATTCCAAGACGCAAGGTTAATCTTACCCACGTCTCAGCCGCTCCAAGGCGCGAGGGTCCAAACCCTCGTCTCAGCACCAAGGCGCGAGGGTCCAAACCCGCGTCTCAGCATCAAGGCGCGAGGGCCGAAACCCGCGTCTCAACAGCTCCAAGGCGCGTGGGTTGACACCCGCGTCTCAGTTGTAACCGTCCCGGTTTTAGGGCCAATCACGGCCCACATAATGGGGAAGGTTAGCCCCCATTATGGAGTGTTTTTAGGAGGCACATACGCCCCTAAAAACCCCTATAAATAGCCCCGTCGCTATGAAGAGGGGGAGATTTTCAGTGGGATTTGGAGGATTTTTCAGTCGGAGGATTTTGGGAGAAATGAACTCTGAGAGAAAAGAGAGAAACCCTTCAAAGAACTTGCTGTGTTCAAGTTGCTCTTTGCCTACCTTCTCTTTGAGAGTTTTGGTAGACAGAGCTATGTTACTCGTCAACCACCCGAAGAGAAAAGCCCCGGAAGATCTCGACGTTCACCCGGTCAACGGAGAACAAGATTCACTCTCCATCGCCACACGAAGAACCCAGCCTTAAACAAAGGGAGGATTCAAGACTCAACATCCTCCCTCCCTTGTAATCGGAAGACCAATCTGTTGTAATTTTCTATCCAATCAAAAAAATTTTACAATTTGATCCCCTCTTTTCCGGCGCATACAAGAGATGGCGACTCCGCTGGGGACTACATTTGTCACTAACGAACAAATCGTGGCGCAAGGTGACGTCCTCCATAAGGGGAAGATGGTCGAATCGCTCGTCGTCGAGTTCGACCAGGCAAAGTATGAGGAGTTTCTCTCTTCCGGCTCCAAGAGCCCAAAGACCCGCGTCTGTCGCAGGGTCTCTACGGGGACCTGCCCCGAAATCCGCTCTGAGACTCTCTCGGGCGCTGCTGCTGTGAAGGGTGTCGCAGCCAACTGTGCCAAGCAGGATACACGCGCCAACGTCTCTCAGGAGGCCCGCGTGGTCTCAGGCACAACTGCCGTTGCGACCAACCGCGCCATGCGGAACACGCGCGTCAGCGTCTCTCAAGAGACCCGCGTGGTCAAAATCCCTGGTGTCCAGCCAGCCCACCCTCTCCCTCAGCACCAAGTCGTCGTTGGCTTTTCTCCACCACCACGACGAAACCGAAACGCAGAGCGTCGACAGAGGAGGCGTGCGCGACAACTGCAAGTTGGAACTTCTGATTGTCCAACTGAGGCAGGACGCAAAGTTCAATCCGGCGCCTTAGTCGCGCCGTGTCCAGCACGCGAAGTTCGTGTTTGGCGGCCCAAACGCGAGACTCCCCAAATTAGGCCCTCTGAAGCCCAACTCACCAAACACCGAGGCGAAGCCTGCGCGCCTCGTCAAGTGCAGCAGGCACGCGCCCTTAGGCGTGGGGCCCAGCAGCCCACTCACTCTCAAGCGTCTTTGCCCCGACGCACCAAGCAGCAACGCGACAGTCGCGTCTCATCTCAACAGAGACGCCAGACACGCATCGTACAGCTGCGGCACGAGAACCACGCCTCTGAATTCCACGTCCAGACTGTACAGCACAAAGATGCCTCGTGCCCTCGAAGTTGCGAGACTAATCTCTTCGATCCTCTTTCCATGGATCTAAGAGATTACTTGACGAAGAAAAGAAGTGCTAGTCAAACCACTTCATCATGTTGCTGCCAGCGGCTCATCTCCATGCTCTCTGAGTGCCGTTGCGGTTCAGGCGTGAACCAGCAGTCTTTAGTTAGACAGCTAACCCTGATTCCCCCATCAGCCAAAAGAAGACGCTCTCACAGGCGGAGGATATTCTCCGACACTGAGTATCCAGAGCTCACTGCTAACATGACGAACAGGAGCAGGGGAAAACAACCTGCAGTCAGTTCCGAGGATGAATCTGACTCTGAACCGGAAGGAGTGTACCGACACACTCGCACCCGAACCGGGGCCATTCCCCCGATCGACTATAAGGCCCTGGCCCAGATCGTTAAAATGAATGACTCTCATTCTGCTGTAGCAGAATCGCAGGCCTCAAACTCTTCTACAGAGAAAGAGGCTTTCACCTAGATCAGCAAGCCCAGGTCTAGAGGGAACAACTCGATATGATTCTTGCTCTGTGGGAATCTATCGACTCTCTCAAACAGATGCTCGCACAATTGCTCGAAGACAGGAGGAAATCTCCCCCCTAGAAAGTCTAAGGGCAAACGAAAAGAGGGAGAAAACTCATCTTCCGAACGCTCCGAGAAGAAAGGGCAACCCTCCTCTGGTTCGTCTAAGTCCTCGTCGCAGGAAAAGAACGATCAAGACCAGGGAAAGGTTCATTCTAAAAGAATGAATCAGTTGGAGCAGCGCCTTGAAGCCCTTACCAATCGGAAAGGTCTCCAAGAAGCAGGGGTGGTCCGCCCATATCCAGCCGAGTGGGACCTGGTTCCATATCCGCCCAAGTTCAAGGCTCCAACCCTCCAAGCATTTGATGGGAAGGGTTCACCGAACCAACACATCTACTATTTCAAGTCCCAAACTGGGAATGTGGTAGATAACGACGCCATCCTGGCGCGTTTATTCATCGGCACCCTAAAAGGGCTGGCCTTTGAATGGTTCATGAAGCTTCCAGAAGGCTCCATCAAGAATTGGGGCGACTTGGAGAAGCTCTTCTTAACTTGCTTCTTTGAAGATGACTCGGAGGTCAACATGCCTACCCTTTTAGCCACCAAGTAGTGAAAGGGAGAGTCCGTTAAGTCTTTCGTGGAAAGATTTCGGAACGTGGCACTCCGATGCCCAAGTGGTATGACCCAGGCCACCCTGGTGGAAACATGCCGCCATAACCTCCAAACCTCACTCCTTGCTCAAATAAGAGTTGCTGAAAGCCGCACCTGGAAGCAACTGATCTAGCAGGGTGAACAGGCTGAGGAGATTGTCGCCCGCGTCAGAGCGGAAGAAGGTAAGCCCAGGCCTGAGAGGTCGACAAGGCGCGCGCCAGACACATCCGTCCAAACAAGAAGGAAGGATAACTTGGCAGCAGAGACCAAGTTCCCTGTCAAACCTCAACCGGTCAAGGGAAGTGGCTCTTCAAGCCAACCACGGGCCAACAAGCAGTATTCCTTCAAGGATGAACATGTCGACTCGCTCTTCAAATTACTCAACAAGAGCAATCGGCTGAAGCTTCTTGAAGCTAGGCGCCCCGAGGAAGTCGGTAAGACCGACAATCCCAGCTACTGCATGTACCACAGGATGTTGGGACACCCTACCAAGAGCTGTTATGTCTTCAAGGACATCCTTCAGGCCCTGATTGACGCGGAGGTATTGAAACTCCGACTAGAGCAGAAGAAGGTGACGGCTAATATGACGTCAGTCCTCCAGTTTGGAAGGCAACCTCCAACACCCTCTGGAGTAGTCCCTATCCCAAGAGGAGAGCTGAGAATGGTCAACACAGACCCGCACCAGCAGCAAGAAAAGGGCTTGGTACCTATTCCCACACCTCGGGGAGAAGTCATGTGGGTCCATTCCGACCTTATTGATGGCCAGTAATGGACTACTGTAACCAGCAGGAAGTCCAAAGGCAAAGCAAAGGCCTCATCTTGCAACGTGGTGTGTGCCTCTTCTCGAGAAGCGGAAACTGATATTCCCCCGCTGACCGACTCAGAAGAGGAGACAATAGTTCTGGCCGCGGAACCCAGTCAGCTGGTGGCAGAAACCCGTTCGGGGCAGCCATATTTGAAAAAGTATGGCGAAACGGCGATAACTCCTCCAAGGCCTGCTGCAGAGCCAGCCAAAACCTCCACGAAGCAACCCGGGGAGAAACAAAAAGAACTTCGGTTTTCTCGAGTTCTTTCGAAGTACGTAGCGGAAGGATCCACAGCACCTTACCGCTTTGATGTCCTGGCTCAGTTAGCCAATATCCCAGCGCGGATTACTCTTTATGAGCTTCTTAGACTATCAAAGTCGACCAGAGAAGCTCTACAAAAAGCTCTGGCTAATGCTGAGGTCTTCATGACCCAGCTACCGAAGGAGGAAGATGTAGAGGATTGCCTCCACGCCTCTCAAAATATTCCCTGCATTACCTTCACGGCAGAAGACATGCAAGTCAAAGGGAAGCATGATCGACCCCTTTACTTCGCAGGGTATATTGGATCATCTGAGGTGAATCGCATCCAGGTAGATCCCGGGTCTGCGTTGAGCATCATGCCTCGCAGAGTCATGCAACATCTCGGGATTCCTACTCACCGTTTGAGTCCTACCCAAACGACCATTTACGGGTTCAATGCCAATAGTACCCGTCCAATGGGGAAGGTCAAGCTCAAATGCCAGATTGGAGATCTAAGGTCAGAAGTGACATGCTACGTCATAGATGCTGACACCTCCTACAATCTACTGCTGGGAAGACCCTGGATTCATCGCAATTCTATCGTTCACTCTACTCTACACCAAGTCATGAAATACATTAACGGGAGTGGAAAGGTGCGAACGTTGATTGCCGAGAGGCATCCGTTCAAGGGAGTGGAGAATTATTTCACAGATTCCCTCCTATATCAGGAATCTGTGGAGACAGATGAAGTCCCGCATACGGAAGAACCAGACTCTGACAATGAAGCCGACACCGAGCTGGAGGAAGATGAGTGTGTGTGGGAGCTAGATCCACCTGTAACGGGCATTAATAAGCCCAATGTTGATAATACCTCCGCCGATGATATAGGCGGTTGGTACCTTAATGAAGAATTGGATTTAGCGTATTTTTCTGTGTTTGCTTCTGATTCAGTACCGTCAGACACTAGCACCGACGTGGATGACGATCTCTAGTCGGCAATGGGTGCTTTGACATCATTGCATGTACCAGTGAAATCGTCCTTTGAAACATGTCGAAATGTCGGCGATGCGCAATAATCAATATTCATGGTTCCCGCGAGAAGGAAGGGCCAAAGACCAATTCTTTTTGGACGAATTGACTCCGAGCCAATGGACCATGAAGAATCAGAAAGCGAGCAAGAATCCCCTCAGTTCGGTCATTATGAGCCAAAGGCACTCAGAATGATGAAAAACATGGGATATGATCTAACCAGCAGGCTCGGGTTAAACTTCGGCAGAGTAAGGATAACACTACTTCGATCCTTTGTGCCGAAAGGAAAAGCACCCGATTATTATCATCGGACGCGCAGGGGGTTAGGCTATGTATCAACTCCGGTCCCATCAGCCTCTGATTCTTAAGAATCGTCAAGCCACGATTACTCTTTCGGCACGTCATCATGGGAGTCAGATGTCAGTGTCGGCAACATCTTCAAAGAACTTTCAGTGAACATGGTTTCAACAAGCCACCTGGAAGACGGAGATAAAGAAATGATCCAATCTGATACAGATCCTTGGATCAAACATTTAAATACTCTTTGGGATACCCGCTTTGAGCAGCGCGAGCCACCCACAGAAGACAAGATTGTTCAGATCAATCTAGGGGATGAAGCTAATCCTAAGCCCATCTTCATAAGTGTCGGCCTGTCACCTTCGGAGAAAGAGGATCTAATATCTCTTGTTCAAGAGTATATAGACGTCTTCGCCTGGAATTACGAAGACATGCCCGGACTTGATCCTCAAGTGGCTATGCACCGCCTCAACATCAATTCGGACGTAAAGCCTGTTAAACAACAACAGTGACGATTCCGCCCAGAGATAATGGAGGCGATTCAATCAGAAGTCAGCTCATAGATTCTGGCTTCATCAGGGAAGAACAACATCCCGACTGGGTAGCCAACATCGTTCCCGTTGCCAAGAAAAACGGAAAGATCCGGAACTGCATCGACTTCCGTGATCTAAACGAGGCTTGTTCCAAAGACGAATTCCCACTGCCAATCACAGATGTTATGATTGACAATACTTGTGGATTCGAACGAATGTCCTTCATGGACGGGTTCTCAGGATACAATCAAATCAAAATGTATCCTGACGACGAAAATCACACCTCCTTCAGGACAACATTGGGGGTATACTGCTACACCGTCATGCCCTTCGGACTGAAGAATGCGGGGGCAACATATCAAAGGGCCATGAACGCCATTTTCCATCAGCAAATGCGCAAAACAGTGGAATGTTATGTTGATGACATTGCAGTAAAAAGCCGCGCTAAAAGTGATCACATAGCTGACCTAAAGGTTATCTTTGACATCATGCGGGCCCATCAGTTGAAGATGAACCCTACCAAATCCTTCCTGGGGGTGGCCAGCGGCAAGTTCCTATGGTTTGTTGTAACCTCCACCGGAATCCATTTAGACCCGGAAAAGGTTCGCGCTATCCAGGAAATGCAACCTCCGAGAAATCTCAAGGAACTCAGGGGATTACAAGGACGATTGGCATACATCCGCAGGTTTATCTCAAATCTCTCCGGAAGATGCCAACCCTTTGCTAAACTAATGAAGAAGGGTGTTTCGTTCATTTGGGACGACGCTTGCCAACAAGCGTTTGAGGAAATCAAGCAATACCTCACCCAACCACCAGTCCTTGCAGCTCCGATATCCGGGAAACCTTTCCTGGTATACGTCCGAGCAATGGATCATTCTTTGGGAGCTCTACTAGCTCAGAACGACGATCAAGGACGAGAGCAAGCGATCTACTATCTGAGTAGAACAATGATCGGAGCTTAACATCGGTATAATCTGATCGAGAAGGAATGTTTGGCACTAGTGTTCGCCATTCAGAAAATGCGACACTATCTGGTAGGCCAAACTATAAACGTCATATCAAAAGTCAACCCCCTGAGGTTACTTATGACTAAGCCTTCATCATTGAACGGCCGGCTGGCAAAATGGGCCATATTACTATCCCAGTATGAGATGCACTTTTTTGCCGCAAAAGGCTATTAAAGGACAAGCGGTGGCAGATTTCCTAGCTGAGCACCCAGATCCGAGGGCAGCCAAAGTCTACGAGGATCTCCCAGATGAAGTAGCCGAAGTCTGTTTGACTCAGACATCGTTTGAAAGTCAAGTGTGGCAACTCTTCTTTGACGGTGCATCCAGAACAAGCCCAAAAGGACACATCGTAGCGGGGGTAGGAGTAGTACTCGTCTCGCCACAGAACTATGTGATTCCCCGAGCCGTCTCGCTAACTGAGCCTTGCTCCAACAATGTGGCTGAGTACAATGCTCTTTTGATTGGGATGCAATTCGCCGATGAGATTGGCGTTAAAAATCTCGAGGCATACGGCGACTCTAAACTCATCGTCAGCCAAGTTTGCGGGGAGTACAAAGTCAGACATGAGGACCTAGTACCCTACTATAACGCAACTATCCACATGGCCGAGAGGTTCACAAACTTCTACATCGATCATGTACCGCGGAGGCAAAACGCGCATGCAGATGCACTGGCATCCCTCGCGGCCTCACTAGCTCTTCCAGCTGGAGTGATAGAGAAGATATTCGTCTACAGCCACGATCTGTATTGCCCGAGAATTGCTCTTAAGGATTACCAGGAACCAACAGGAGATTCTCAAAGCAAAGAAGCGCTGGAATTGTCAACCGGTCCAGAGCCTAGAGACTGACGATTCCCCTACATTGATTATGTCCTGTATGGCATCCTGCCTGAGGACACCAAGGAAGCGGCTGCCATTCGAAGGAAAGCCCCTAAATTCTACTATAATGCGATTACACGAACACTGTATCGTCGATCGCATGACGGGATTTTGCTTCGCTGCCTTTCACAAAAGGAGGCACAGGAGGTATTGAAAGAAGCCCATGATGGTATGTGTGGAGCCCATCAACCTGGCCCAAAACTTGCATACCGACTCCAAAGGCTGGGGTATTATTGGCCTAAGATGATCGCCGACGCCATCACTTATGCCAAAAGATGTCACGCCTGCCAAGTACATGGCGATTTCATCCATCAAGCACCAGGCTACCTTCACTCCACGGCCTCTACCTGGCCATTTGAAATGTGGGGGATGGATGTAGTTGGCCCTATCAGCCCTCCATCATCAAAAGGACATCGATTTATTTTGGCAATAACCGATTACTTCTCCAAATGGGCTGAAGCCGTTCCTTTGAAGGAGGTGAAGTCATCTGACGTGATCAAGTTCGTGAAACATCATGTCAATTACCGTTTTGGGGTACCTCGACGAATTGTCCACGACAATGGGCCCCAGTTCATCAGTCAAACTTTTCAAAGATTCTGCACTAAGTTCAGAATCCAGAGTGTGTCTTCAACGGCATACTACCCCGCCGCTAATGGCCTCGCAGAAGCTTTCAACAAGACCATTGGCAAGCTTCTCAAGAAATTCGTCTCGAAAAGTCAACGTGACTGGGACGACAAGCTGGTGAATGCTTATGGGCTTATCGCACAACTGTGCGAACCCCGACTAAAGCTACACCATTTTCTTTAGTATATGGGTGTGAAGCCGTGCTTCCACTCGAAATCTAAATTTCATCTCTACGCGTCGCCCTGACAGCAGAGATAACGAATGAGGAGAAGCATCGACAGCGACTCCAAGAATTAGAAGCCTTAGATGACAAGTGTCTGTAGGCCCAGCAACAAATCGAGCTTTACCAAGCTCGAATTACCAGAGCCTTCAACAAGAAAGTTAAATTGCGAACTTTCAAGAAAGGCGACCTAGTCTTAGCTGTCAGAAGACCCATGGTAATGACGCACAAGACAAAAGGAAAATTCCAGCCCAAATGGGAAGGACTATTCGTAGTGGAGTCAGTCTACTCAAATGGATTGTATCGCCTCATAACTTCAAACGGCGATACACTCATGATGCCAATCAATGGTAGATTCTTGAAGAAGTACTATCCTTAATAGTACTCCTCCTCCGATCAAGTCCAAAATTACACCTCTGATCAGAACAAGAAGAGCTTCTTTATTAATATCCGACGCCTCCGACGGCTAAGGATAGAGGAAAATGTTGGCCTTTAAGCCCAACATAAGTCTTCGACAACTCATCATGCTGAGGGGAATAGCACGGCTAGCCCAACTCAAACGGTGGTTGGTAAATGCACCTCAAATCCGTTGACAGCTGAGGGTTTGCTAAAAAATCCTAAGGGACATGTGTTCCCATTTGATCCGACGCCTCCGACGGCTAAGGATAGAGGAAAATGTTGGCTTCCAAGCCCAACATAAGTCTTCGACAACTCATCATGCTGAGGGGAATAGCATGGCTAGCCCAACTCAAACGGTGGTTGGTAAAGGCACCTCAAACCCGTTGATAGCTGAGGGTTTGCTAAAAATCCTAAGTGGACTCGACTCCACTTTCCCCTCCAAAATCCCTTACAAATTCTCATTCACAGAATGGTAGGTCTACAAAATACAGTCGTTGCCAAGTTAACACTATACCTCTGGCACTTTAAATTTCATTTGCCAATTCTCATCAATAGGATGGCAAGTCTTCAAAATTGCTCATATCGCAAATCCAAATTTGTTAAGTTAACACTATACCTCTGACATTTTTAAACTCCACTTGTCGATTCTCATCAATAGAATGACAGGTCCTCAAATTGCTCATATCGCAAGTCAATTTCTGTCAAGTTAATACCACACCTCTGACAAATTACTGTTAAGTTAACATTATACTTCTAAATAGTACATCGAGTTTCTGTCAAGTTAACATCACACCTCTGACAGTCACCTTTCTTCAGACTTCCATATCGAAGCTGAAATGAACGATGCTAAGTTTAACACCACACCTCTAGCATCCAGGTCATCGCCAAGTTCAACAATACACTTACGGCCATGACTTTCCCTCGGACTTCCTTGTCGAAGTCGAGATGACTAATGCCAAGTTCAAAATTACTCCTCTAGTATTACCCTCATTGTCAAGTTAAACACTACACCTATGACAATGACACTTTCAGTTTTCCCAAATGAAAGCTGAAATGCTTCTGAGTCAAGTTAATATCACACCTCTGACTCACATTCTTGTCAAGTTAACATCACACTTCTGACAAGACAACTTTCAACCCGTTGAGTTAACATCACACCTCCAACGGTAAAGACTTTCCTAAATCCCCCGCGAATCTAGTTTCACTCGTTATTCTCATCAACAGAATAACAAGTCCACTTAAAAACATTGTTAGGTTAACATTACACCATTAACAGTGTTTTCATTAACCCCCCAGCTGATCTTAATCAAGTTAATCCTAGACCTCTGATAAAAGTTCATCTTCACTGGGGGTACCAATTCAACCTGTCACTTTCTTTTCATAAAGTGGCAGGCCCACCAAAATTATCTTATCTCTGTCAAGTTAATATCACACCTCTGACAGCATTGCGGGGTTCTTCAGATAAGATCTTTTTTTCCCACAAAATTTGACTTGTTAAAATTTTCATCATGATTCTGACAAGCCAAAGATTCTTTGCTTCTATGCGTCTGACTAAAAAGAGACAAAAGAGTTCAAGACAATAGAAGAGACAAAAAGAAAAGTGTCACTTTTATTTATATATCCAGGCATATGAAAGTGATACAAAACGCTCTCTTATTCAATAAGATTGAGTGTTACAGATAAAGGAGTACAAAGAAGTCTCTCTCTCAGAGGTCGCACTCACTCCTTAAAGCTGCGTTTGACTCCAAGTATAAGATGTTTGGAAGAGCGCCAAAGTAGGAGCAGACATTGTGGCAATGATCAGAAGCTGGTTGCACCACGATGCATGATGTAAACATCGAAGAAGTCTCTGGTTGATGGAGAGCAATGGTGTTCTTGAGGTCTGATGGCAGCAGAATCCTCCGATCCTGCCGGACCATCCGAAGTGGGGGTGTGATCCTTCGTTGATGAACATCTCTTCCGCCAGAAGATCGTCCAATGAGCATGGAGTTTCCTCGATGTCACTTCTGGGGTAAGAGAGGAGGTTTTAAGACCTCACAGGGGATGCTAACCACCACTATATCCACCGCTACCCCTGCCGCCATCCTTACTCTGACCATGCCATGCCAGCAAGCATGACTGGTGCGTCGAATTCAAAGAGATCTTGGCGAGGGTTGAGTCCCCGTCAGGGACCATGATTTCTTCCCTTGTGGACGACGGGGACCATGATTTCTTCTCTTGTGGATGAACATCGATCAAGTTCGCCGGCCGATATATTCTCCCACGGGCCCAGCGAACATGAAAAAGGATGATCAAGCTTACCTGTAAGAAGCAACAAAATTAGAAGATCTGAAGCTTAGTATACTTCAACAGAAAAACTAAGTGACAGACGCAGCTATTGCCGAAGGATTTCAGACGCGGGATTGACCCGCGCAGCGAACATCTGCGGCGGCAGAAACAGACGCGATCAAAATTCTGATATACACGGAATTCAGACGCAGTCTCATTTGACATCCGCGCTTAAAGGACGAGACGTGAAGAGAATCAAACGCGAGAATTGCCATCTCCCTGTGGATGAACAGGGGTTGCAAGACTCAGGCCTCAAACCTCCAGTCTGAATTGAGATTCTCTTAAGTTGACAGCCTCAAGACGCAAGCTCCATATGCAGAGCCTGCGGCCAGGTGTCTAAATCTGCTATACTGGCGTCCAGAGAAGTTTAAGTCGATGGCGCAAATTCCAGAAAAGGAATACACTAACTAAGACTTCATCCGGATGATGAATCTCTTTAAGAGATATCAGAATTCAAACTTAGCTGGGTTAAAAATGTCATGGCAAGTCGGGACGGCGTACCCGCAGAGGCCTCCACTAAGAATTGAACTCTCTACATTGAAGCGCGGACATAAAAGGTGCTTAAGGAGACGGCTTCTGTTATTGAAATCACTTGACAGTAGTAATCTTCTAAAGAGACCAAACAGAAGCATGAAAGCTCTGGGTCATCTTCATCCATGGAGGCAAGCCCCTGGTAAAGTCCTTGAAGGGAGAAGAAGGAGCCCCTCAGCGCACTCGCTGTCAAAAGAAAACAGTCCAAGTATGGGACTGCTAAAGGAGAGGGTGAGCCTTATTTATAGGCAGCCCATAATAACCATAATTAATGGTTCATTAATCAGAACTGTCGGCCTTAATGACCGCACGACTGTCAAAGCCCAATGGAAGGCTGACGCGTGGAGCGTCGCTTCGGGAAACATCGAAGACGCTGGTCTCCAACCGCCAGCGCCGGTTTGGCATTAAAAGGCATTAACGCCTAAGCCCAATGAAGAACCGACGCGTGGACAACCGCTTCGGGAAACAACGGATGATGCGGGTTCCCAATCGTCAATAAAGACTTGACGTTTGAAAATCTCGCGGGATCTTTATGACAGGCTGCACTTAACACCTGGGAAGTTGCACCAAACGCAGAGGTGAAAGCCGCGTCCAGAGGCTCGCGCCTCCTTTTTCAAAAAGTGACGTTCTCCTTCATTCCAAGTTAGAAGACCCTTCGCGTCTCTTGGATGACTCAAAGTTGCTCTGCGTCTCTCGGACAACTCAAGGTTGCGTCCATCAACAAAAGGGACTCATTCTGGGGGTCTCAGTGGGAAAGCACATAGAGCTGCGTCCCAAAGCTTATATCTTCAGCGGAGAAGGCCTATCACTTTCACAAGTGTCTTGGAGTTGCGTCTGTATGGATAAAGAGAGGTCTTGCACCGAGCCTCAGCGTCACGTCCCAGACCGCGTCAATTGTAAGGGGCGTGAGACCACACTCTTGATGCATCCTGATTCCTACGCCTGGATAAAGTTAAAGACTGCGACCAGTGAGTCACGTTCGAAGCTGCGTCCTTCGCATCCACTTGAACCACGTCTTCACTAGCAGGTCAGAATCGCGTGCCTCAGAGCTGCGTCTCTTTTTATGAATCGACGTCGCGTTTCGTCAAAGGAACTTAGTTTTATCTAAGTTCAGCGTTCACAGCCAGCCAGAAGAGCACAGCCGAAATCTGTGATTGAGAGGTTGAATTCATCTACAGCAGAGCAATGAAGATGGAACAGAAAATTTCAAAGACTTTTATTATTCAAAAAATGGTAAAAGCAAGTACAAACACTCTTGGTGAATAGAGTGTCCTTTTTCTTTACAAGAAAAAAAAAGAAGAAGGCTAAAAGTCCTGATTCGCCAAAGAACGGATTTGTTCTCTAAGGCGATGTATCTCATGCTGACGCGCCTTCTCAGCTTTCATGAGAGCCTGGGCCCGTAGCTCCTCCTCGGATAAAAATTTCTTCGCAGCCAGCCGCGCTCGTAGAGATTCCAATCTGGAGGAGTGAGTGGAGAGATTTTCGTCAGCTTGCGTCCTGGCAGCCTCCAGCTCTTCCAGCTTCTTCTTAGCAGTGGCAAACTTCTGCTCATTGATTGCAATTAAGGCTTCTGCCTTGGCTATGGAAGCCCGAGCACTGATAATCACCTGCTCTGCACTCTGCATGACGAGCTCAGATTCCTTTGAATCGCCAATCAGCTTCTGACGGTCAGCCTGGAAATATTCGAGATGGCAGGTCTCTTCAGCTATTTGGTTCTCCATCTCTTTCCGCTCTTGCTCTTGAGCAGCAAGAAGCCTGGTCAGAGTTTCCTGGGCCTCGTGAAATGAGCCAGTATTCTCCAGGGATCTAAGCTCTTTCAAGTCATGTCCCAACTGCTCCACTAGCAGCTGACACGCCTTGGCTGGTGAAGGGCCTCCGGCTAAATTGATGTTCTCAACCAGATTTCTGAGAAACATCCGGGCAAATTCGAAGGAGCTATTCTCAGACAGAATGAGGTCAATACATGATCGCATAGAGGCAAAGAACTGCTGCACCACTTGGCGCGCCAGCTCCCCCATGGTATCACCGCATGGGAAGAATTCCGCTGAAGTGCTCCCCAATCCCCTTTCCATCACGGGGCGAGGGACGTAAGCCGATTCTTCCGGTACAGGAGTCGGGTTGGCCACGGGTGCGGCAGGAGCAAGAGCAGCCGCCGGCGCTTTTGGAGGTACTATGTCCGTAGATACCTCCACAACCGATGAAATGACGGTAAGCTCGACCTCTTCAGGGTCCTTGGCCGAGGTCTGAGCCGCACGGCCTCCCGGGCAGGCACTGACCGCCAGGTCCTCTGCCTAAGCTTCCTCAGCCCTCCCTGCGAATCACCAAAGCATCAGTCATGACAATAAAAGGAAAACATTTAAAATATCAACATTTCCTTACCTAGTTGAGGTTCCAAAGATGGCGGGTTCTTAGGCGAATCCTGCAGGGTGGAAGTCTCCCCGACTTCTATGGCTGCCTTCTCTTGAGGCATCCAGCAACTGGAGCCTCAACTCTTCCCAGCTGGACCAGCTCCTGCACATCTCCTCGATATATGAGGAAGTAGTAGCCTCGCTATCCGCGGCCAACCCTGTAGCATAAAAGAAAAATGTCAGAACCTTTTCCCTAATTAAAAAGGGAAAATCGAGTCAACTAGACAACAAGAGTACCTTCAGCAGGAGCAGTTGCCGCTTGTGATAACGCCGTCACCGGCTCACACCCATATATTTCCTCTTCCGAGATGTGTGAGAATTTACTTGGATCCGGAGGAGCGGGTTCATCGCCAAAGTCGACCTCGTCGCCTGAGTCATACTCTTCTTCTTCGGATGAAGAAGACGATAATGCAACATGGGAAACCTTGGCAACCGGGGCCTTGCCACCAAATACCCCAGTGGTAGGGCTGGGGTCAACTACCCGAGGACTAGGGATTAATACATTAGGGGACCCGGGCTGTTGGGCCTCATCCCTCCCCTCGCGGGCTGAAGAAGATCCATGCTGAGTTGAGACCCCTGGAATCTCAACATCACCTCCACTCATTATGTCGGCTTCAAACTGCTCAGCACGTCAGCGGCGGTGGGTTTGTCAGCAAACTCCCCTTCTTCTAGAATCATGGGGCCCCTACTGCGCAACCCACAGGTATGGACTAAGGGGGCGTCATCCTCATCTTCCGCTTCTTCCCTCTGTTCTTCAACACCAGAAGGTATGTCTCCGGACGGAGAAACTGCGGCCGCCAAGTCTCTTCGGGCCTTCTTGGGGGCGGGATCAACAGTGGAAGTAGAACTTTGAGAACGCTTACGCGTCACCTGTCGACCCTTTGCTGCCCGCGGCCCCTCCCTTGATACTCTTCTGGTCTCCTTCAGAGCCTTCTGATACTCCTCAACGCCTCGAGAGCGTTTGTTGGACCCCAACTTTGCTTCGTAAGATGCATTAATACTCTCAATGCATGAGTACTCTGGAGCAAAGTCAGGCGTCTGGTTGGCTTGGAAGTACCAGGTACAGAAGTTAAGGCTTGTACAGCCTTTCGGTTCCTTAAGGGGCAGACAAAAAAGCGCATCCGTCCCTCCAGCCACACTATAATACCAAGCCTGAGCACCTTCAAACAAGTTCCCACTGAAGGCGAGTCGAGCGTTGGGATTACCGACATATAGTTGGTCATAGCCGAACTGTCGGGCGAAGCGATTTGGCATGTACGGCTCGATCGTGCACGAATTCCCTTATCGGAAAAGCACATACCCGGGCCGAATATTGACCAACCACCAGAAGGCTCCCGATGACAACCTTGTGAAGTTATCTGGGCCCACGAAATTAGCAAGTTTATCCCCGAAAGACGCACCAGCAACCTCGGGGAAGCAGCGATTGAGCTGGTAGTTCGAAGCAGCTAGAATGCATTTCTGAATGAAATACATGTAGGTGTTGCACCAGCTTGAATTCTCCAACCGCTGTACGAAAGGGGTAAACCCCTCGCTCCAAGACACCGGCGTCATCAAAGAGGGACAGTGCATAACGTACCAAGCCATTAGGTACGTGTAGGGAAGTTCAACCCGAGGGTTGGGACGTTTTACCGTCGGCCTCCCCTCCGAGTCAACAATCGGCTCACCCTGGGAGTCGACAACCTTCTCTGCCCTGCACAGACTCTGAGTCAAGGCCCGCAACCCACTTTGAATACTGGCCGCCATGGCCGGAAGGAGGGCTACGGACCTACCATAGGCCAGGAGCACCGCCGGGTACACTACGTCGGCAACAATCACTTCATGTGGCAGTGTCGGCACCACACAGCGCTTCAATCACAACATTAAGAAGCCCGCCAACAGTGCTCGATTGGAGATAGGGATCCGGGCTTGGTGATGGAAACTTTCGAAAACCATGTCAGGTTCGAAAGTATCCTCGTTCGACTCCGTGGTGTAGGAGTCTACAGAAGCACTGATCCTATCGGCAATCTCCTCGTCGGAGCTGGGAGCCAGTCGGGTCACTGGATGGTCTTTCTGATTGACGCCATTGAACAAGTAGCTTGCCCAGGATAGCTGCTTGACTCCCCTCGCCCTCCAAGAGGTCATCTGGCCGCAAATGTGGAAGTGACATAACACCTCCCAATAAGTCTCGTACACCCGAGGAGACCCTTTCTTCATAAGGTGAAGCACCTCAGCGGTCGGGACGTATTCCTCATAGGGAGAGTCTGTAATACCCCGTTTCCGGAATACGTACTTAGTTGCGTATTCAGCTTTTCGATCGTATTTTTCGATTTACTTCCCGTATTTGACCAATTTCAATTTCAAATATCATTTTCTAAAATATTAGATTTTATGAGAATTTCTGGAATTTTCTAGAATTTAAATGAATTTCTCCAAACCGGTGTCGACCAGTGCCGCTGATCGATTCCCGAATTTTTATCTTACAAACTGTTTAGAAATTCTAGAAGATTCTTTAGACATTTCTGCCTAGAATAATATTTCTTACTTAAATACTTTTTCTGAAGATTTTACGAATTTATGCAAATTCTGCCGGAGTCGGTAGAAGACTTCTTCCAGTATTTTTATTTCACAAACAGTTAGGAATTTCTAGAAAGTCCTTTATTTCTTAGAATCGTATTTCTTATCTATATACTTTTTCTGAGAATTTTATGAATTTATGAAAATTCTTTCGGAGTCGGTAGGTAACTGATTCCGGGATTTTTAGCTTTAAAACTATAAAGTATTTCTTCAAACGGATTTCACTATAGGTCTTCATATATTATTATTGATTTTTGGTGAAAATTACGAGTCGTTCCGAGATACTTAAATTTCGGACGATTTCGGTATTTTCCGAAATGTTTTCCCGCATTCTTGACTTGAACCTAGGAATCCGTGTTTCCGATATTTTCATTTTCCAAGACCAAGAAAATATCTTCATTTATCAATTCTTTTCTTTTTTCCCTTTTCCCTATTTTCCTTTCCTTCCTTCACAACCACAAGAATTCCATTTTTCCAAATTTCCATTTTCTTCCAAAATTCCATCTCCACACATTCTCACCAACCCCCCTCATTTAATACATCTCTCTCTCTCTTTCTCATGGCCGGCCACCATTGGCCAAGGGAGACACCTCATCTCCCCTATTATGCACAAAACCCCTCTCAATTTCTTTATTTGCATTCCCTTTACAAAAATCAAACCCTATAAAATCCTTTCCTTTACAATTCTTTTCTCTTTTCTTCACTTCCAAAAAGAATTAGCCTTCACACTTCCTCCTCCAACTCAAACCCTAACTCCCAAACAACACCCAAGTCTTCATCTCCATCTCAAGCAACTACCACTTCGTTGGATTGGGATCGTCCGCAAGATCGTCGAGGATCACTTCGGCGCTTTTCGTCAACCTCGAACTCTTCGGAACTCGTAAAAGTTCAAATCGACCGTTCGAAGTGAGTATTTTTACTCACCAAGACTCGTAAAGTTCCTTGTATACTTGTGTTGACAAATCATGTCCCCTTAAGTCATCAAAATCATATTTTAGCTATCAAAAATAACCACCACAAAAATCTGATTTTTGACCTAACAGCAGCATTTTTCAGAACTTCGGTCGACCGGCCCAAGGGGGGCAGTCGACCGATGTGCACAAACGTGCACAGTTTTGAGTAGGCGGTCGACCGGTTCACCAACCAGTCGACCGGTCGAAAACCTGGAGCTCACGGCCCTGTATCGGTCGACCGGCAGTCGACCGACAGGCGACCGGTAGTTATATCTCCGGTCGACCGGAAGTCGACCGACCAAACCTGGAGCTCACGCATTTTGTCCGGTCGACCGGCAGTCGACCGGCAGTCGACCGTTAACCTGTTTTTGGGCAAAAATTGTTGTTTCTTTTATGAATTGGATTTTACCCTTGCTTCACATATGATATACTATTCTTGTTCATGCTCTATAATTTGTACTACATGACATGTTACTTGATGGACCTCATGACTTGTTACTTCTTGACTCGTTATCATATATTCTCATTTTAGGACTTGTTAAATATGAAATATCTCCATCTCTTCATGCTATCACTTAAACACCAAGCATGATATACTCGACTATTTTATAAAATGGACCAACTTACACATGGGACGGGGGAAATATGCGGATATCGGTATGTGTTCGTGTTTACAGTGGTATTAGGTTAATTGTACAATTATATTCCGGTCTGACCTGAGGGCCTCCAGGGGACCGAGGGGAGTGCTTGCTCCCTATTCCTGAATACTGTCATGACTAAGGGCATACATAAGACCCTCCTGTTAGGCCTTGCGGCTGGTTCCGTCATCAAGCAACGGAACACCCTGGACCGTGGTCCCGGGCATGTACGGGACCCACTGTAAACATAGTTCGTCGATACACCGCTGTTTCCAATAACAAACTTGCTTTACTAGGATATGGATCTATGTGTTCTGGGACGCTGGGTCACATAGCTAGATATCACAGTAAGACAAGTAATAATAATTATAGACTTAATTTGTACATTCATTGCATTATGGCTTTACCTTATTATGTTTTCATCACTTGTTAGTCGATGCTATTTATTACTGTTCCATCTTCTTTATTCCTGTCCCTTAGCCACTTGGCTACATTTGTTTACTATTATATGTCTTGATTCCTTGGATTTGCATATTCAGATTCTGAGGCTTGGAACGAAGTGGAGCCATCCACAGAGGACCAGGCTTATTTCAGTGAGCAGGCTGACCAACTCTAGTTCCCTCGTGCCAGACTCTTCCTTTTGGCTCACGAATCTTCATCCATTACGTGAGCATCTTGTGTACATGTTTGTATATTGTCTTTTTGGACTTGGATATGATAAATAACACTTGTAAAGTGTATTACTTTATCATAGTTTGTATAACTTTGTACTTGTATCTTGTAAGTTGGCATATGAATACACCACGCTTTGTGTTGTACTCTGATTCCTTATTGTACTTTTATGCTTAGCGTATATACGTGGGGGCTTCTTCTGACCTACATATATACGTCGCAGTGACGTCCCCGTATCCGTGGAATCGGGGCGTTACAGGTTGGTATCAGAGCTTAGGCTCTCACACCTAAAAGTACAATCAAGTGACAAATTCTAGTAATTTGCGAATGCCAACTACAATGTACAGAGTTATCAAGTCCTTCTTGATTCCGTCCTTGATTCATTTCCTTGTGTTCTAAACTCCTTCCATCCATTTGTTTCCAATTCCAGTTATCCTATTCCAATTCGGTATGGAGAGACGATCGGGTCGTAACAATATCGGGCAAGTACCGAATGGACCTGTAGGAGGAGAGAATGCCGATGTCCTGAGAGTCATTCAGGCTATGATGGAGAACCAGCAGCAGCAGACTGAACTCCTCAGGCAGGAGTTAGCAGCCCCGAAGGAGCAGAGACCGGGAAACATTTCAGATTTCCGACGGCTGCAACCAGCAATTTTCACAGGAGGAGAGAAGCCATTAGATGCTGAGCAATGGCTGACGGACACCACTGATTTGCTGAATGCAGCCCGTGTCCCGAAGGAGAACCAAGTAGAGGTTGCTAAGATTCAGCTGAAAGACATAGCTCGAACTTGGTGGTTAGCCGAGGAGGCCCGCTTGGAGAAGCCTGTCACTTGGGACACGTTCTCCAAGAGTTTCTACAGCCGATTCTTCCCTGCTACGGCGCAGAAAGATATGGAGGAGCAATTCATCAGACTCCAGCAGTGGAACAAGTCCGTGGATGAGTATGCCGCGGAATTCCTTAGACTCAGCCGCTTTGCTCCGTACATGGTGACGGATGAGGAGAAGCGAGCAAGCAGGTTTCAGCAGGGCCTACAGATGGACATTCAGATGTTCCTAATGTCCCATCATCTGAAGACCTATGCAGAAGTTCTCACCATCGCTCGAGAGGTGGAGCGTGGGTTTGAGAAGAAGCAAGGAGACCAGATGAGGAATCTGGCCATGAAGAGGCCGTTTGTCCCAATGGGAAGAGGAGGACCATACAGAGCAGCAAAGGTTCTGGCAAGACCACCATTCAGACCAGCTCCTTATCAGATGGCTCAATCAGGTCCTATCTGCAATTATTGTCAGAAACCAGGTCACACTCAGCAGAACTGCCGTAGAGCAAATGGGTTGTGCTTGGTGTGTGGTTCCCGAGATCATTCTGTCGAGGCTTGTCCACACAGGAGGATGGGGATTGCCAATCAGACTATGCCAGCACTTCCAGGACCCAGTAGACAGAGAGTGCTGCCAGGGCCACTTGGGCAGAGGAACCAGGGACCAGTGATGAGGAGAGCTCTCCCCCTTCCTCCACAGCAAATTGTTCGTCCAGTGCAGAGAGGAGCCAGGACTGCAGCAGGGCGTGGTAGAGGTCAGGTTTACAACCTGACAGAAGCAGAGGCTGAGGCTTCTGAGGAGGTGATTACAGGTAACATCAGAGTACATTCACTACCTGTTCTCGCTCTCTTCGATTCAGGTGCATCCCACTGTTATATCTCAGATAAATTTGTGGCTTTACATTCTATACCTGTTAGATCATTAGACCACAAATGGGAGATAAGTACAGGGAATGGGGTAGTTATATCCTCTCAGGCTTGTACTGATTGTCCAGTAGAACTTTGTGATAAGACTTTGGCCATAGATATGCTCGTACTAGACACCAAAGGGTACGACGTAATCTTAGGCATGACCTGGCTCAGTCAGTACTATGCAGTTATTGATTGTAGGGAGAAGAAGATTAATTTCAGAATCCCTCATCAACCGGAGTTCCAATTTAGTGGAGAAGTGAAGTCTACCAAGGGAAAGACTCAGATGACTACTTCGGAGGTTCAGAAGCAGAAGGTACCGGTGTGGGATGAATTCCCAGAAGTGTTTGCTGAGATTTCAGGACTGCCACCGGAGAGGATGATTGAGTTTTCCATTGACACAGTTCCAGGAGCAGCTCCTATATCCAAGGCTCCGTACAGGATGGCACCGACGGAGTTAGAAATTCTGAAGAAGCAGCTGCAGGAGTATTCAGATAAGGGATTGATTCGGCCAAGTACATCACCATGGGGAGCTCCAGTGCTATTGGCAAACAAGAAGGATGGTGGTAAGAGACTTTGTATTGACTATAGGGAGTTGAACAAAGTTACCATCAAGAACAAGTATCCCTTACCCAGGATTGATGATCTGTTTGATCAGCTTCATGGAGCCCGTGTATTCTCTAAATTGGATTTACAGTCGGGTTACCATCAGCTAAGGGTGAAGAAGGAGGATATTCTGAAGACTGCATTCAGGACCCGTTATGGCCACTATGAGTTTCTAGTGATGCCTTTCGGAGTCACTAATGCCCCTGCAGTTTTCATGGACTTGATGAACCGAGTGTTCTCGCCCTATCTGGATCAGTTTGTTGTTGTTTTCATAGATGACATCCTGATCTATTCAAAGAACAACAGGGAGCATGCAGAACACTTGAGGATTGTGTTGCTGTAACGCCCCGATCCCAATGATACGGGAACGTTACTGCAACGCATATACGTAGGTCAGATGGTGCCCCCACGTATATACGCTAAGCATTAAGTACAACAAGTATCAGAGTACAACACACAGCGTGGTATATTCATATGCCAACTTACAAAAGATAAATACAAAGCTATACAAGTTATGATAAGCAAAATCACTTTACAAGTGTCCTTTATCACAACCCAAGTCCAAAATGAATCCTATATAACCAAAAATACAAAAATGCTCACGAAATGGATGGAGATCCCGTGAACCAAAAGGAAGAGTCTGGCACGAGGACCGGAGCTAATCTGCCTGCTCACTAAAGAAAGCCTGATCTTCGGTGGATGGCTCCACTTCGACCCAGGCCTCGGAATCTGAATATGCAAATCCAAAGGGTCAAGACATATAATAACAAATAAAAGATAGTCAAGTGACATAAGGATCATGAATAAAGGTAATGAAGTTACAATAAATAGCAATGAATAACAAGCGATGTAAACTCAATAAGGTAAGATCATATGCAACAAATCTACAATTAACGTCTTATTATTATTACTTGTCTTACTGTGATATCTAGCTATGTGACCCAGCGTCCCAGAGCACATAGATCCATATCCTAGTGAAACAAGGTTGTTATTGGAAACAGCGGTTGTATCGACGAACTATGTTTACAGTGGGTTGTAGGCTGTCTAAAAATGACTAACCAGGCAAGCCACCAAAGAAGCAGTCTCAAAGACGCAAAGGATTGAAGCCCGCGTCTCAACTTCAAGACGCGTCGGCCTGAAGCCCGCGTCTCAACTTCAAGACGCGTCGGCCTGAAGCCCGCGTCTCAACTTCAAGACGCGTCGGCCTGAAGCCCGCGTCTTAAACATCAAAGCGCGTCGGCCTGAAGCCCGCGTCTCAACTTCAAGACGCGTCGGCCTGAAGCCCGCGTCTCAGCATCCAAGGCGCGTCCGGCCTGAAGCCCGCGTCTCAGCATCAAGGCGCGTTTAGTCTGAAATCCGCGTCTCAGTTGCAACCGCCCAGATCGTGGGGAGTCAGTTACCGCGCGTATCGCGGGTAACGGCCCTCATTCAGGCGCATTTTTAGGGGGGCACGATCACCCCCTAAGACCCCTATAAATAGCCCTGTTGGCTATGAAGGAAGGGTCGAAGAATTGGATTCAGTGGGAGAAGAAGGTCGAGTGATCAATTAAGGTCGGCATTTTTGAATCCAGAGGGTCAGAAGATCAAGGCATCAAGAGAGAGAAGCCCGACGTCGACGACCGAGAGAGAAGAGATTCTTCAACAGGCTTACTGAGTACTAGCCTATCTTCGCCTACCTCCTCTTTGAGAGTTTGGTAGCCGGAGCTGAGTTACTCCCCTACCGGCCGAAGAGAAGACCCCCGACGGTCCAGGACGGTCATCTGGTCAACGGAGAACAAGATTCACTCTCCATCGCCACACGAAGAACCCAGATTTAAACAAAGGGGAGATCCAAGCATCCTCCCTCCCTTGTAGTCGGAATATTGTTTTGTTGTAATCTTTCAACTGATTCAAGGAAATTTTACGGCAAAATCTCTTTTCCGTACCGAACAAGAGATGGCGACTCCGCTGGGGACTACATTCGTGACCGATGAACACATCGTGGTGCAGGATGACGTTCTCCGTAAGGGGAAGATGGTCGAATCACTCGTCGTTGAGTTCGACCAGGCGAAGTATGAAGAGTTTCTCTCTTCTGGCTCCAAGAGCCCCAAGACCCGCGTCTGCCGCAGGGTCTCAACGACGCAGCCTCCCGAAGCCCAATCTGTGGCTCAACCAGGCGCTGCTGTCACCCTCTGTGCCGCGCCCAGTTCACGCGTCAACGCCTCCTCGAAGGCCCGCGTAACATCCAACGCCTCTGCTGCGATCAACCGCGACGCGCAGAACCCACGCGCCAACGCCTCTCTGAAGGCCCGCGTGGTCCACGGCACAACTGTTGCTGCGATCGACCGCGTCTCGCACAACGCCCGCGTCTCGCGTGACGCCCGCGTCTTGCAGAACGCCCGCGTCTCGAAGAAACCCCGCGTCAACGTCTTCCAAGAGACCCGCGTGGTGAACAGCCCTGGTTCTTCAAACCAGGAAGTTGTTGGCTTCTCTCCTCCTCCACGACGCAATCGAAATGCCGAGCGTCGACAAAGACGACGCGCGCGTCAACACTCGGTTGGAACCGATGGTTCTCTGACTGGGGTTGGACGCGGCGTTCAATATGATGCCTTGTCCGCACCTCGACCAGTGCAAGAAATCCGCGTTTGGCGACCCAAACGCGAGATTCCTCAAGTTGAGTCTGCTGGAGACCAACTTACCAAACGCCGAAGCGAAGTTTCTGCGTCTCATCAAACGCAGGACGCATGCGTTCCCAGGCGTGGGGCCCAGCAGCCCATTATCTTCCAAGTCCCTCTGCTTCAACGCAGCGGACAACAGTGCGAGAACCGCGTCTCGTCTCAACAGAGACACCAGACGCGCGAAATCTCCCAACAGTGCGAGGACCGCGTCTCGTCTCAACAGAGACACCAGACGCGCGTGACGCCCCAAGTGTCTCTGCCCCAACGCAGTGGACAACAGTGCGACGACCGCGTCTCGTCTCAACAGAGACGCCAGACGCGCGTAACGTCCCAAGTCTCTCTGCTCCAACGCAGCAGACTGCAACGCGAGGACCGCGTCTCGTCTCAACAGAGACGCCAGACGCGCGTAACGCAACAGTGTGATCTCCGCGTTTCTGAGACTTGCGTCCAGACAGCGCAACACACGACTGCCCCCCGTCTTCGACGCTGTGAGGCCAGTCTATTTAATCCCCCTCCCACGGATTTGAGGGATTATTTGACAAGGAAAAGAAGTGCCAATCAGGCCACTTCTTCTTGCTGCTGTCAACAACTCATCCAGATGCTCTCTGAATGCCATTGCGAATCAGGCGTTCACCAGCCGTCTTTGATTAGACAGCTGACCCTGATTCCCCCGTCAGCTAAAAGAAGACGCTCCCACCGAAGGAGAACCTTCCCTGACGTTGAGTACCCGGAGCTCACTGCATATATGACAAGCAGAAGCAGGGGAAAACAACCTATGGTCAATTCAGAGGGGTCAGACTCTGAGCCAGAAGGGGTGTATCGACACACCCGTACCCGGACTGGAGCCATCACCCCAATTGACTACAATGCCCTATCCCGCGGCATTAGGGAAGATGATTCTCACTCAGTTGTGATAGAATCATGGGCTTCGAATTCTTCCGGTGGAAAGGAGGTTTCCGCCTACATGGCAGACGCTCCTGAGGACACAGCAAATGCTCCCGAGGAGACAACTAAGTACTTGGCCCGGATGCAGAAGCACCAAATGGAAGTACTCTCCTCTCAGCAGAGAACCATTGACGACCTCAAGCATATGCTTGAGAAATTGCTTGACGAGAGGGCAAGATCTCCTCCCAGAAGGCCAAGAGCTAGAAGGGGAAGAGGAGGAAGTCCACCCTCTGATCCTTCCGATGGGACACGACGATCCACTCCTTCGAATGTGTCCAGACCTTCAGCACATGCAGGAAGCGACCCAGATTCGGAGAAGGCTCAAAATCAAAGAATGAGCCTATTGGAGCAACGACTCAATGCCCTTGCTAGTCGTAAAGATCTCCAAGAAGCTGGAGTGGTCCGGCCGTATCCGGCCGAGTGGGACTTAGTCCCGTACCCTCCTAGATTCAAGGCTCCAACTCTCCAGGCATTCGACGGAAAGGGGTCGCCCAACCAGCATATCTACTACTTCAAATCCCAAACTGGGAATGTGGTAGATAACGATGCCATCCTGGCACGTCTATTCATTGGCACCCTGAAAGGGTTAGCCTTTGAATGGTTTATGAAACTCCCTGAAGGTTCAATCAAGAACTGGGGCGACTTGGAGAAGCTGTTCCTAACACGCTTCTTCGAGGATGATTCGGAGGTTACCATGCCTACCCTTTTAGCTACCAAGCAACGAAAGGGAGAGTCCGTTAAGTCTTTCGTAGAAAGATTTCGGAACACGGCACTCCGATGTCCAAGCGGCATGACCCAGGCCACCCTGGTGGAAACATGTCGCCACAATCTCCAAACTTCACTCCTTGCTCAAATAGGAGTAGCAGAAAGCCGCACCTGGAAACAGTTAGTCCAGCAAGGTGAACAGGCTGAAGAGATTGTCGCCCGCGTCAGAGCGGAAGAAGGCAGGCCCAGGCCAGAAAGGTCGACAAGGCGTGCGCCAGACACATCCCTCCAAACCAAACGGAAGGATAACTTGGCAACGGAGACCAAATCTCCCGTCAAGCCTCAAACAGGCAGAGCAGGTGGCTCTTCCAGCCAACCCCGCGCCAACAAACAATATTCCTTCAAGGAGGAACATGTCGACTCGCTCTTCAAATTACTCAACAAGAGCAATCGACTGAAGCTCCCTGAAATCAGGCGCCCAGAAGAAGTCGGCAAGACCGACAACCCCAACTACTGCCTGTACCATAGGATGCTCGGGCACCCTACCAAGAGCTGCTACATCTTCAAGGACGTCCTTCAAGCCCTAATTGACGCGGAGGTATTAAAACTCCGACCGGAGCAGAAACAGAGGGCGGCCAACATGACGTCGGCACTCCACTTCGGGACACGACCCCCGATGCCCGTGGGAGTGATATCTGTCCCGAAAGGAGAATTGAGAGTGGTCAATACAGACCCTCATCAGCAGCAGGAGAAGGGCTTGGTCCCGGTCCCTACACCTGAAGGAGGAATCATGTGGGTCCACCCTGACCTCGTTGACGAGCAGCAATGGACGACTGTGACCAACAGGAAGTCCAAAGGCAAAGGAAAGGCTTCATCTTGCCACGTGATCTGCGCTTCTTCCCGGGAAGCAGACGCTGATGTTCCTTCGCTGACCGACTCAGAAGAGGAGACAATGGTCCTGGCGGCAGAGCCCAACCAACCGACATCAGGCACCCGCTCAGGGCAGGCGTACTTGAAGCAGTACGGCGAAAAGGCGGTGGTCCCTCCTCAACCAGCTGTAGAGCCAGCTCAGCCCTCCACAAAACCACCCGTGGAGAAACAGAAAGAAACTCGGTTTTCCCGGGTTCTTTCAAGAAGTGCAGCGGAAGGATCTTCGACATCTTACCGCTTCGATGTTCTGGCTCAGTTAGCCAACATCCCGGCACGCATTACCTTGTATGAGCTCCTGAGGCTATCTAAGTCAACCAGAGAGGCTCTACAAGAAGCCCTGACGAACGCTGAGGTCTTTCTGACCCACGTACCGAGAGAGAAAGATGTAGAGGATTGCCTCCACACCTCTCCAAATGTTCCCTGCATTTCCTTCACAGCAGACGACATGCAGGTTAAAGGAAAGCATGACCGACCCTTATACTTCACGGGGTATATTGGGTCATCCGAGGTGAACCGCATCCAGGTAGACCCAGGGTCCGCACTTAGCATCATACCTCGCCGAGTCATGCAATTTCTTGGCATTCCCGCCCATCGTCTGAGCCCGACCCAGACGACTATTTATGGGTTTAATGCCAACAGCTCCCGCCCGATGGGGAAGATCAAGCTCAAATGCCGGATCGGGAGCCTCAAATCGGAAGTGACGTGTTATGTCATTGACGCTGACACTTCCTACAACCTGTTGCTGGGACGACCATGGATCCACCAAAACTCCATCGTTCCCTCCACTCTCCATCAAGTCATGAAATACATTGACGAGAGCGGACAGGTTCGAACGTTGATCGCCGAAAGGCATCCGTTCAAAGGGGTCGAGAACTATTTCACGGATTCCCTCTTATATGAGGAGAATAATGGAACCCCGCAACCAGAGGAGCCAGACTCTGGTAATGAAGCTGACACCGAGCCCGAAGAAGAAGAGTGCCTGTGGGAGTTAGAACCACTTGTAAAGAGCACTAATAAGCTCGATGTTGATACCACCGACGATGCAGGCGGTTGGTATATTAATGAAGACTTAGATTTCGCGTATTTTCCTGTGTGTGAATCTGAGTCAATACCGTCGGATACTAGTACCGACATGGGCGAGGATGTATGGTCGGCAATGGATGCTCTGACATCATTGCATGTACCTATAAAATCATCCTCGGGACGTACCATGATGATGGTGACGCGCAAGGATCTTCATTTATGGTTCCAGCCAGACAAAAGGGCCAGAGACCTATCCTCTTTGGACGAATCATGTCTGAACCAACGCCCCATGAAGAATCAGAAGGCGAGGATGAATCCCCCCAGTTCAATCATTATGAACCGAGAACGCTCAAGATGATGAAGCGTATGGGGTACGATCTAATCAACAGGCCCGGGTTAAACTTCGGCAAAGGAAGGAGATCATTGCTTCGATCTTTTGTACCAAAAGGGAAAACACCTGACTATTATCATCAGACCCGCCGGGGGTTGGGCTATGTATCAACTCCAGTGCCGTCAGCCTCTGATTCTGAGGAACCATCAGGCCATGATCACTCTTCAGACACGTCATCGTGGGAATCAGATGTCAGTATTGGCAACATCTTCAAAGGGCTTTCTGTAAACATGGTTTCAACAAGCCATCTGGAAGACGAAGACGAAGAAATGATCCAGTCGGATACAGACCCCTGGATCAAACATCTGAATGCTCTCTGGGATATCCGCTTTGAATAGCGTGAGCCACCCACAGAAGACAAGGTTGTTCAGATCAACCTAGGAGATGAAGCCAACCCCAAGCCCATCTTCATAAGTGACGGCCTGTCACCATCAGAGAAGAATGATCTAATATCTCTTATACAAGAGTATATAGACGTCTTCGCCTGGAATTACGAGGACATGCCTGGACTTGATCCTCAAGTGGCTATGCACCGCCTCAACATCAGTCCGGACGTAAAACCCGTCAAGCAACAGCAGCGACGGTTTCGTCCCGAAATAATGGAGGCCATTCAATCAGAAGTCAAGAAGCTTATTGACTCCGGCTTCATCAGGGAGGAACAACATCCCGACTGGGTAGCTAACATTGTCCCCGTTGCTAAGAAGAACGGGAAGATCCGGATCTGCATCGACTTCCGCGATCTAAACGAGGCCTGCCCCAAAGACGAGTTCCCATTGCCAATCACAGATGTCATGATTGACAATACATGCGGGTTCGAGCGAATGTCCTTTATGGACGGATTCTCAGGATACAATCAAATCAAGATGTACCCTGACGACGAAAAGCATACCTCCTTCAGGACACCTCTAGGAGTATACTGCTACACCGTCATGCCCTTCGGACTAAAGAATGCAGGGGCAACATACCAAAG
This sequence comes from Agave tequilana, assembly GCA_038442645.1. Taxonomy (NCBI): domain Eukaryota; kingdom Viridiplantae; phylum Streptophyta; class Magnoliopsida; order Asparagales; family Asparagaceae; genus Agave; species Agave tequilana. The sequence goes on from JAVJIF010024148.1 coordinate 39,754, forward strand.
GGCTATGAATGCCATTTTCCACCAGCAGATACGCAAAACGGTGGAATGTTATGTCGACGACATCGCGGTGAAAAGTCGCATTAAAGGAGATCACATAGCTGATCTGAAGATGGTCTTCGACATCATGCGGGCTCATCAATTGAAGATGAACCCCACCAAGTCCTTCCTGGGGGTAGCCAGCGGCAAGTTCCTAGGGTTTGTTGTAACTTCCACAGGAATCCATTTGGATCCGGAGAAAGTCCGTGCTATCCAAGAGATGCAACCCCCCAGAAGCCTCAAGGAGCTCAGAGGATTGCAAGGACGATTGGCGTACATCCGCAGATTCATTTCAAATCTCTCTGGGAGATGCCAACCCTTCGCTAAGCTGATGAAGAAGGGAGTCTCGTTCATATAGGACGACGCTTGCCAGCAAGCATTCGAGGAGATCAAACGATACCTCACCCAACCACCAGTACTTGCAGCTCCGGTATCCGGAAAACCCTTCCTGGTGTACGTCCGATCGATGGATCATTCTTTGGGAGCTCTACTAGCTCAGAATGATGACCAAGGACGAGAACAAGCAATCTACTACCTCAGTAGAACGATGATCGGGGCCGAACATCGGTACAACCCGATCGAGAAGGAGTGTTTGGCCTTGGTGTTCGCTATTCAGAAAATGCGACATTATCTGGTAGGCCAAACTATAAATGTCATATCAAAAGTCAACCCCCTGAGGTTGCTTATGACAAAGCCTTCATCATTGAATGGCCGGCTGGCAAAATGGGCTATATTGCTCTCTCAATATGAGATGCACTTCCTGCCACAGAAGGCCATTAAAGGACAAGCGGTGGCGGACTTCTTAGCCGAACACCCAGATCCGAGGGCAGCCAAACTTTATGAGGATCTCCCAGATGAGGTCGCCGAAGTATGCCTAACCCAGACATCGTTTGAAGGACAAATATGGCAACTTTTCTTCGATGGTGCATCAAGGGCAAGCCCCAAGGGACACACAGTAGCGGGGGTAGGAGTGGTACTCGTCTCCCCACAAAACTACGTGATCCCCCGGGCTATCTCGTTAACCGAACCCTGTTCCAACAATGTGGCGGAATACAACGCTCTCCTGATTGGGATGCAATTCGCCGATGAGATTGGCGTTAAAAATCTCGAGGCGTACGGTGACTCCAAACTCATCGTCAGCCAAGTTCGCGGAGAGTATGAGGTCAGACATGAAGATCTAGTACCATACTACAACGCGACAATCCACATGGCGGAAAAGTTTTCAAACTTCTACATTGACCATGTGCCGCGAAGCCAAAATGCGCATGCAGATGCCCTCGCATCTCTCGCAGCTTCCCTAGCTCTCCCAGCTGGAACAATGGAGAAAGTATTCGTCTATAGCCACGACCTATACTGCCCAAAAAATTTCCCCGGAGACTACCCAGGGTCAACAGGAGATCGTCGCGGTAAAGAAACACTTGAAGTGTCAACCGCTCCAGAGTTTAAAGACTGGCGATTTCCATACATTGATTATGTCTTATACGGCATTCTGCCCGAAGACACTAAAGAGGCGGCCGCCATTCGGAGGAAAGCCCCAAATTTTACTACAATACGATCACGCGAACACTGTATCGTCGATCGCATGACGGGATCCTGCTCCGGTGCCTCTCATCAAAGAGGCCCGCGAAATGTTGAAAGAAGCCCATGATGGCACATGTGGAGCTCACCAACCTGGTCCAAAGCTGGCAAACAGACTCCAAAGATTGGGGTACTACTGGCCCAAAATGGTCGCCGATGCCGTCGCTTACGCCAAAAGATGTCATGCCTGTCAAATACATGGCGATTCATCCATCAGGCACCAGGGTACCTCCACTCTACGACCTCTACTTGGCCGTTCGAAATGTGGGGGATGGACGTGGTTGGCCCCATCAGCCCACCATCGTCGAAAGGACATCGGTTCATTCTAGCAATAACCGATTACTTCTCCAAGTGGGCCGAAGCTGTTCCTCTAAAAGAGGTAAAATCGTCTAACGTGATCAAGTTCGTGAAACATCACGTTATCTATCGCTTCGGTGTGCCTCGGCGGATCGTCCATGACAATGGACCCCAGTTCATCAGCCAGGCTTTCCAGAGATTCTGTGCTAAGTTCAGAATCCAGAGTGTGTCATCAACGGCATACTATCCGCCCGCTAACGGCCTCGCAGAAGCTTTCAATAAGACTATTGGCAAGCTTCTCAAGAAATTCGTCTCGAAAAGTCAACGAGACTGGGACGATAAGTTGGGCGAATGCTTATGGGCATATCGCACGACCGTGCGAACCCCAACTAAAGCCACGCCATTTTCCTTGGTGTACGGATGTGAAGCTGTCCTCCCACTGGAATCCAAATTCCATCTCTACGCGTCGCCCTGACCGCCGAGATGACAACAGAGGAGAAGCATCGACAGCGACTCCAAGAACTGGAGGCCTTAGACGACAAGCGTCTGCAGGCCCAGCAGCAGATCGAGCTTTATCAAGCTCGCATCACCAGAGCCTTCAACAAGAAAGTCAAGACACGAACTTTCAAGAAAGGCGACCTTGTCTTAGCCGTCCGGAGACCCATGGTCATGACGCACAAGACGAAAGGAAAATTCCAACCCAAATGGGAAGGACCGTTTGTAGTAGAGTCAGTCTACTCAAATGGATCGTATCGCCTCATAACCTCAAATGGCGATACACTCATGATGCCAATCAATGGCAAATTCCTGAAGAAATACTATCCCTAGATGGCATTCTTCCACCGATCAAGTTAAAAATACACCTCTGATCAGAAACATCCAACGCCTCCGACGGCTAAGGATAGAGGAAAATGTTGGCATTTAAGCCCAACATAAATCCTCGACAACTCATCATGCTGAGGGGAATAGCATGACTAGCCCAACTCAAACGGTAGTTGGTAAAGGCATCTCAAATCCGTTGATAGCTGAGGGTTTGCTAAAAATCCTGCCGATCAAGTTAAAACCACACCTCTGATCAAACATCCGACGCCTTCGACGGCTAAGGATAGAGGAAAACGTTGGCATTTAAGCCCAACATAAATCCTCGACAACTCATCATGCTGAGGGGAATAGCATGGCTAGCCCAACTCAAACGGTAGTTGGTAAAGGCACCTCAAATCCGTTGACAGCTGAGGGTTTGCTAAAAATCCTAAGTGGACCTGATTCCACTCTCTCCTCCAAAATCTCTTACCAATTCTCATCCATAGAATGGTAGGACCACAAAATGCAATCATTACTACGTTAAACACTATACCTCTGGTAATGAATACTCCTTGTCGAGTACAAGCCCTGCTTGTCACCTCTACATAGAGCAGCAAACTTCAAAATTGCCAAGTTAACACTATACCTCTGGCATTTCAAATTCCACTTGTCAATTCTCATCAATAGAATGACAGGTCCTCAAATTGCTCCTATCAAGAGCCAATTCTTGTCAAGTTAATATCACACCTCTGACAAACTACTGTTTAAGTTAACATTACACCTCTAAGCAGTATATCAGGTGCCCGTCAAGTTAATATTACACCTCTGACAGTCACCCTTTCTTCAGACTTCCATATCGAAGCTGAAATGGACGATGCCAAGTTAACACTACACTTCTAGCATCCGAGTCATTGCTAAGTTCAACAATACACCTATGGCTATGACCTTTCCTCGACTTCCTTAAGCCGAGACGAACGATGCCAAGTTAACACTACACTTCTAGCATCCGAGTCATTGCTAAGTTCAACAATACACCTATGGCTATGACCTTTCCTCGACTTCTTCAAGCCGAGACGACTAATGCCAAGTTCAACATTACACCTCTAGCATTACCCTCACTGTTAAGTTAAACATCACACCTATGACAGTGACACCCTCAGTTTTCTCTTATAAAACTGAGATGATTGATGAGTTAAGTTAACATCACACCTCTAACTCATGTCCTTGTCAAGTTAACATTACACTTCTGACAAGACTACTCCCAAACCGTTAAGTTAACATCACACCTCTAACGGTAAGGACCTTCCTAGATTCCCCGCGAGTCTAGTCTCATTTGATATTCTCCTCAACAGAATATCGAATTCATTCTGGAGGCATTGTTGGTTAACATTACACCAATAAACAATGTTTCCATCAACATCCCCAGCTGATCTGAAATCAAGTTGAGCACAAATCCTTGATAAAAGTTCATCTTTCCTGGGGGTACGAACTCCACCTGTCACTTTCTTCCACAAAGTGGCAGGTCCACCAAAAAATTGCCTCTGTCAAGTTGAGCTCACACCTCTGACAGTGTCATGAAAGTTCTTGAAACAAGATCTTTCCTTATAACTTTTGACTTATTAAGATTATGATCATAATTTTGATAAAGATCAAAAGATTCCCTTGTTTCTACATGTCCAACCAAAGGCAAAGAGTTAGAGACAAAAGAAGTAAAAAGGAGGGTGTCACTTTTATTTATATCCAAAAATATGAAAGTGATACAAAAACGCTCTCTTATACAAATAAGATTGAGCGTTACAAAAAAAAGGGAGGAGAAGGCTAAAAATCTCGATCTGGTAGGGAACGGATGCGCTCCCTGAGACGATGCATCTCATGCTGACGTGCCTTCTCAGCCTCCATCATCGCCTGGACCCGCAGCTCCTCTTCAGATAGGCAGGGTTTTTCAGCCAGCTGGGCTCGCAAAGTCTCCAATCTGGAGAGATGAACAGACTGGCTCTCTTCAGCCCGTACCCTTGCAGCCTTTTGCTCCTCTAGCTTCTTCTGGAGGGCGACGAGCTTCTCTTCATTGACAGCTAGCATGGCTTTGGCCTTAGCAATGGCAGCCCGAGCGTTGGTAATAGCAAGCTCTGTGTTCTGCATGATAAGCTCAGTATCCCCTGAGTCTTCAATCAGCCTTTGGCATTCAGCCTGGGAACGCTCAAGGTTGCTGACCTCTTCGGCAATTTGTACTTCCACTTCCTGTCGCTCTTGCCTTTGGGCAGAAAGGAGGCTATCCAGGATGACTTGGGTTTCGTGGAGGGAGTCAGCTTCGTCTAAAGACTTCAGCTCTTTCAGGTCACTCTCCAACTGATCCACCACCCGCATACATGCCTGAGCAAGAGGAAGGCCCCCGACTAGCTCGATGTTCTCGGCCACATTCCCGAGAAATCTCCGGGCAAAGTCAAAAGAACGACGCCCAGAAAGGATAAAGTCGATGCACGATCGCATCGCTTTAAAGAACTGCCGCACCGTACTGCGTGTCAGGAAGTCCATGCTGTCATCACCCGGAACGCTCCCCGACCCCCTTTCTATCTCGAAAGAAGGGGTGTAGGCCGGCTCTTTTTGCACAGAAGTCATGCTGACTGTCGATACGGCAAGAGCGGAACCAGCCACTGGTGCTTCCGGAGGTGCTATCCCTGCGGGAACTTCCGCAACCAATGATGGAGTGGCAAGCACTATTTCCTCAGAAGCTTCATTTGAAACTTGAGCTGTGCAATCTCCTGGGAGTGGACCTGCCATTGGACCCTCCACCCGAGCCTTCTTGACCTCAGTAGTGGCTTCCTCCTCTGGTAGAGTGGAAGGCTCCCCAGTACCAGCAGCTGCCCCCTCTGAGGGCATCTCAGCAGCTGAGGTCTCAATTCCCTGTGGCCGAGTCAACTCTCCCACCATCTCCTCAATATGCGAGGAGGTTGTAGCCTCGGCATCTCCGGTTGGCCCTGCAATATAAAATGAAGAATGTCAAGACATCTTCTTCAACATGCAAAGAGAAGATTAGACAGGAGGGGGAAAGGATACCTTAACAGGGATAGCCGCCACTGACGGTGCAGACGATGGCTCGCCTCCATACATTTCCTCCTCTGAGACATGGAAGAACTTGCTTTGATCAGGAGGAGTGGGTTCCTCGCTATAGTCGACTTTGTCCTCAAAGAGGCTTTCCCCTGAGAGCGAAGAAGACGACAGCTCAGGAAGCTCCGTAATCGGAGCCTTGCCTCCAATCACCCCAGTAGTAGGACTAGGGTCGACGGCCCTGGAACTAGAGATGAAGACGCCTGGAGACCCCAACTGCTGTGCCTCATCTCTCCCTTCATGAGCAGAAGGAGGTTTGAGCTGAGCTGAGGTTTCCGGAAGTTCAACATCTTCATCGCCCATTATGTCAATCTCCGGGGATTCGGCATCAGCAGCAATAACGGGTTGTTCGATGAACTCCCCTTCCTCCACAGCCTCGCGGTGCGACTTAGGAGCACGAGTTAAAGGGGGGAAATCCTCCTCTTCCGAAGGTTCCTCAACTCTGACGACGTCTTCAGGAGAAGCCTCAACTCCGGCAGAGATAGCTCTGGATTGAGAGACTTCAGCCGCCAAGTCCCTCCTAACCTTCTTCGGGGCAGGCTCAATAACAGAAGTAGAGCGGTGAGGACGCTTACTCACCAACTGCCTAGACCTCTTCGTCTGCGGCTCCTCCCTCGTCGCTGATGGCTCCGCCCTCGTTACTGACGGCTCATTCTTCGCTCGTGGCTCTGCCCTTGGCGGTCGTGGCTCTGTAGCTCGTGGCTCCCTCCTCGTCCTTCTCCCGACCTCCTTACAGGCTTTCCGGTACTGCTCTACGAGTCTCGTTGGTTTACCAGACTCTGTCCTTGCCTCGAGGCTTGCATTGATGCTCTCGATACATGAAGATGCCGGAAGAAAGTCTGGTGTCTGGACGGCTTGGGAGTACCAAGTACAATAGCTTAGACTCATCTGGCACTTGGGCGCTTCAAGAGGTAGACGGAAGGTTGTTCCTGTCCCTCCAGCCACACTATAGTACCAGGCCCGAGCACCCTCGAACAAGTTCCCTTCGAAGGCGAGATAAGCATTTGGATTCCCGATATAGAGCTGGTCATAGCCGAACTGTCGAGCGAAGCGATTCGGCATGTATGGCTCAATGGTGCATGATGTCCCTTGTCGAAAAGCATATACCCGGGCCGAATATTGAGCAACCACCAGAAGGCTCCCTGGGATAACCTCGTGAAATCATCAGGGCCTGCGGAATCGACAAGTAGATCGCCGTAGGATGCACCAGGGATCTGGAGGAGGCAACGATTGAGCTGATAGTTTGCCGGGGCTGAAAGACGCTTCCGGATATAATATATGTAAGGATCCTGCCACCTCGAACCCTCCAATCGCTGTATGAAGGGACGGAGTCCTCCTTCCAACGCACCGCCGTCATCAAAGAGGGGCAGTGCATCACATACCAGGCCATAAGGTATGTGTAAGGCAGCTCAACCCGAGGATTGGGACGCTTCACCACTGGATTCCCCTCTGCGTCCGTGAGCGGCTTTCCCTCGGAATCCACAGTTTTTGGCGGCTCACAAAAGCTTTTAGCCAGCGCCCGCAGCCCGCTCTGAATACCAGCCACCACGGTCGGGAGAAGAGCTATAGGGTTGCCATGGGCCAGAAGCACCGCCGGGTACACCACATCGGCAACTATAACTTCATGTGGCAGCGTGGGCACCACACAACGCTTTAGCCACAGCATCAGAAAACCCGCCAGCAGCGCCCGATCGGAGATAGGAGTCCGGGCTTGGTGGTGGAAGCTTTCAAAAACCAAGTCGGGGTCGAAACCATCTTCGTTCGATTCTGTGGTGTAGAACTTCTCGGGAGCCTGGTCAATCCGGTCTTCGATATCCCTATCAGAGCTGGGAGCCAATCGGGTGATCAAGTGGTCTTTGGTGTTCACATTGTTGAACAAATAACTCGCCCAAGACAGATACGTGACCCCCTGCGACCGCCATTTGGTGATCTGACCGCAGATATGGAAGTGACAGAGCACTTCCCAGTAGGTCTCGTATATGAGGGGAAACTCCTCCTTCACGTAACGAAGCTCCACAGCGGTCGGGACATATTCTTCATAGGGCATGTCCCTGTTACCAGTCCTGAGACCTCGTGCAGCTCGTGTAAGGCAAGGCCCATCTCCCCGACTGGAGTAAAGAACGTCCCCGTCAAGGGATTGTAACGTTCTAGGATCCCAAAGAAGTTTTGAGAACTTTGAGGGATCCCCCACTGTACGGCCCTGACCGCCGAGTACAGTCCTACACGCTTCAGCAAATCCCCGAGCTCGGTAAGGACAAAGCCAACCATCCTGCCCCACCAGTAATTCGCTGGGGAATAGATCCACCCATATGCACGGAACGCAACTGGATAGTCACCCTCCGCTGCCATGAACATGTTGAGGAAGGTGGTGCCAATGTGCGGTATCTCTCCAGACGGGATCTCCTCTTGCGCGATCCAGGGAAAAGGCCGATAACCGACCCGTCATGGCCGTCATGACGGTGCACTGGTGGTGGGAGCCCAGATCGCCAAGAGTAACCTCAGGAGCATATCGAGCGAGGTCAAACTCCATCTTCCGCGGGACGGACATATGCTGGTAATAGAACATAGGGTACATCCTATCCATGGCCGGGAGAAAGAACCTTCTGCCCCCTATTTGACGGAGCCATGTGTAAGTCCCTTCGTGCACGCGATGGCCGCCATCGTGGATATGATCCCCGAAGAAGAAGGCGGGCTTCTCCAGCTGGATGCCGTCATCCGTGACGAATGCTGCATCGGTCATCAGCACTCGAAGAGTCCTCATCTCGACATTCGAGAGCTTCTTCTCACGAGCCGGCGACTGGTCGGCAGTCACAGGGGCAGTCCTTTGCAGCACAAAGGTCAGGTTCCGGTCAGCTCCACCTACATGCCCAAAATGGCGTATCTTGGGGAGTGAAGTAGCAGGTTGCGGCGCTGCAAAAGATAAAGACACTTAAGTCAGATGCTTTACCAAAAGTAAAGAAAAATACTAAGTGTTCTGCGTCCAAACGCAGAAAAGATACTGGACGCAGGAATCATCAAATCCGCGTCCAGACCCGCAAATCTGCGTCAAGAAGCACAGAACGCAAAGATTGAAGCCACTTATGAAATTCCAAGTACTTGGACTCAGACGCCAGATTCATCAAATTGGCGCCTGATGGCACAGAAACGCAAGGATCAAATCCGCGTTCTGCAAACCAAGACTTGTGTAATTTCAAAGTACTTGGACTCAGACGCCAGATTCATCAAATTGGCGCCTGATGGCACAGAAACGCAAGGATCAAATCCGCGTTCTGCAAACCAAGACTTGTGTAATTTCAAAGTACTTGGACTCAGACGCCAGATTCATCAAATTGGCGCCTGATGGCACAGAAACGCAAGGATCAAATCCGCGTTCTGCAAACCAAGACTTGTGGAATTTCAAAAGTACTTGGACTCAGACGCCAGATTCATCAAATTGGCGCCTGATGATACAGAACGCAAGGATCAAATCCGCGTTCTGCAAACCAAGACTTGTAAAATTCAAAGCACTTGGATTCAGACGCCAGATTCATCAAATTGGCGCCTGATGACACAGAACGCGAAGATCAAATCTGCGTTCTGCAAAGCTGCGTCCAGAGACCTTCACAGTTAGAGAAATTCTAAGTGAAGGACCCGAAGCACAGAGTCCTTGGGCGTCAGATTGTCTAATCCGCGCCCCGGTTATCATCCCAAAGACTGCGTCTGGGGAATCAAACACTGTGGTGAAGTTCTGCCTAGACGGCATACTACCTTGGAGACCTTGGAGGACGAAGTCCTGCGCAGAGGAAGAGCTGCCCTCCGGGCCTCGGTGGTGGTCGCCTTTGAGGAAGAAGCGGTCGGCTTAATCTTTGGTGCCATGGCAAATTTGATCCGAGGTTAAACAGAGGAACAGGGAGGAGAATATGTTCTTAGCAAGCGCGAGAAGAAGAGGAAGTTCTCCAAACAGTTGCCTTTTATAGGCACGGGGATGCGCAGAGATACGCGGCGCGTGACCCAAGGGACGCTGCAGCGAACCGTCGCTTGACGCGTGTAACAAAATCACTGCCGGTGACGAAGATCATGCGTCGCAACCCCGCCGCGAATCAGAAGCCGACACGTGGAGCAGTTCATTTAATGAACCGCAAGATCCGCGCGCCAAAAGGCGAAATTTCGCCGTTTCCCCAGGCCAGCTGGCGGCGTCATCATGACAGCGTAAAGTTCGCGCCCAAGAAAACGCACCGGACATGCCCTGTCAGCATCTCCAAGAATGCTTTCTGAAGGTCGCGTCCCCTCTAAGGAGTTCGCGTCTGACCAACATCGCGTCTACCCTATAGACGCTGCGTCTTCAAAGTGGCTTCTACTTTTCAAAAAGAAGCCTGCGTCCAGTCTCTTGCGTCTGCTTTCAAAAAAGGAGCCTGCGTCCAGTCTCCTGCGTCTGCTTTCAAAAAAGGAGCCTGCGTCCAGTCTCCTGCGTCTGCTTTCAAAAAGGAGCCTGCGTCCAGTTTCATGCGTCTGCAAGACAGTTCAACAGTACACTGGCGCCAACAGACAACCAACTACTCCTAGCCAAAAACGCACCCGTGACAGACTAAAAAGCAATTGGGGAGGTCTAGGCTGTGTATCTAGACACTCAACACGATCGACTCTGATGGCTTCTAAGAGTTCAACAGTACACTCACGAAGACCAAATTCGGATAAGGTCAAACCCGAAGCATCAACAGTCCGGTCACAAAGGCGAACGCGGTTTAAGTCCAAAGTATTCCGAAATCCGTCCCATTCAACTGCGGAATATCGGAAACTTTGGAGGGGGTTCTGTAGGCTGTCTAAAAATGACTAACCAGGCAAGCCACCAAAGAAGCAGTCTCAAAGACGCAAAGGATTGAAGCCCGCGTCTCAACTTCAAGACGCGTCGGCCTGAAGCCCGCGTCTCAACTTCAAGACGCGTCGGCCTGAAGCCCGCGTCTCAACTTCAAGACGCGTCGGCCTGAAGCCCGCGTCTCAACTTCAAGACGCGTCGGCCTGAAGCCCGCGTCTTAAACATCAAAGCGCGTCGGCCTGAAGCCCGCGTCTCAACTTCAAGACGCGTCGGCCTGAAGCCCGCGTCTCAGCATCCAAGGCGCGTCCGGCCTGAAGCCCGCGTCTCAGCATCAAGGCGCGTTTAGTCTGAAATCCGCGTCTCAGTTGCAACCGCCCAGATCGTGGGGAGTCAGTTACCGCGCGTATCGCGGGTAACGGCCCTCATTCAGGCGCATTTTTAGGGGGGCACGATCACCCCCTAAGACCCCTATAAATAGCCCTGTTGGCTATGAAGGAAGGGTCGAAGAATTGGATTCAGTGGGAGAAGAAGGTCGAGTGATCAATTAAGGTCGGCATTTTTGAATCCAGAGGGTCAGAAGATCAAGGCATCAAGAGAGAGAAGCCCGACGTCGACGACCGAGAGAGAAGAGATTCTTCAACAGGCTTACTGAGTACTAGCCTATCTTCGCCTACCTCCTCTTTGAGAGTTTGGTAGCCGGAGCTGAGTTACTCCCCTACCGGCCGAAGAGAAGACCCCCGACGGTCCAGGACGGTCATCTGGTCAACGGAGAACAAGATTCACTCTCCATCGCCACACGAAGAACCCAGATTTAAACAAAGGGGAGATCCAAGCATCCTCCCTCCCTTGTAGTCGGAATATTGTTTTGTTGTAATCTTTCAACTGATTCAAGGAAATTTTACGGCAAAATCTCTTTTCCGTACCGAACATGGGTCCCGTGCATACCCGGGACCACGGCCCAGGATTGTTCCGTTGCTTGAAGACGGAACCTGCCGCAAGGCTAAACAGGAGGGACTTATGTATGCCCTTGTCATGACAGTAAACAGGAAAGGGAGCAAGCACTCCCCTCGGTCCCCTGGTGTACCACAGGTAAGACCGGAACAGTAATTGTACAATATACCTAAAACCACTGTAAACACGAACACATATCGATATTCCGCATATTTCCCCCCCGACCCAATGTAAGTTGGTGAATTTTATATAAAAGTCGGGTGTATCATGCTTGGTGTTTTAGTGATAGCATGAAGAGTGGTGATACTTCATATTTAACAATTTAAGGAATAGCAATATATAACAACAAGTCATGAAGCCTAATGAAGCAAGATCTATCAGGTAACATGTCATGCAGTACAGGTATGAAGCATAAACAAGACTAAAACATCATACATATATCAGGGGAATATCAAAAATCAAAAAGGAAAGGAGTCTGAAATCTGTCCCAGAATTTGGCCTAACGGTCGACCTCCGGTCGACTGCCGGTCGACTGGGATTTACAAAGGCGGTCGAGTGCCGGTCGACTGCCGGTCGACCGTAACAAAGTGCGTGAGCTCCAGGTTTGGCCGGTCGACTGCCGGTCGACTGGCCCACAATAAATCCTTAAGCCGGTCGAGTGGTCGGTCGACTGCCAGTCGACCGCCAGCTCAAAGCTGTGCACTCTGTGCACATCGGCAGAGTGATCGGTCGACTGCCGGTCGACCGATCCTCTGAAATAGGCTGCTGCTAGGTCAGAAAATCCAGATTTTGTGTGGGTTGGTTCTAACAGTTTAAAGGTAGGATTTTTTTTTTTATGCTATTAGGGGACCTGATCTATCATCACAAGTACACTAGAACAGAGAATACCATGGTGATTAATATGTCCACATGGGTATGTTGGATTTGAGTGTTAATAACCTAAAAATAGGATTTTTATGTTATAATTGTACAAGGATCTCTACCCTAAGCCTATGGAATATTAGCTAGGTCTTGGTGAGTAAGATACTCACAAGGATGGGTTAAATCTGAAGCTTGATCCAAGGGAAGAGGTGTTGGCTTCAATCCACCACTTGATGTTGAAGCTAGGGTTGAAGAACTTGTTCTGGAGTTGCCTATGGAGTGATGGTTGAAGTTGAGCTCCCTTGATGAAGCCCTAGTTGAATCCTTAGAGACCTTGAGGTGAAGGTGAAGAGGTTGGGTGTTCTCTTGGGGCTAGGGTTTGTTGAAGAGGAAGAAGGAGAGTTTGGGAGAATTCTTCTCTTGGTGAAGAAATGAGAAAGGGTGATTTGCAAATGTATAGGAATTTATATGTAGGATCTTTTGTAAAGGGAGTGGATTAAAGTGGATGTGAGGGTTTCCTTGCAAAAATGTGGGGGTGAGGTGTCCCTCCCATTGCCACTTGGCCGGCCATGGGAAGGAGAGAGAGTTAGTGGGGTTAGGTGAAGTGGTGAGTGGGAAATGAGGTGGAAATGAAGTGGAAAAGTAATTTTGCAATTTTTGAAAAAATGCCCGAAATTCAAGTATCTCGGAATGGTCTGAAATTTTTACCAAAATCAAGAAAAATATTTGAAGACCAATGGTGAAATTCGTTTGAAGAAATACTGTGTAGATTTTTAATTAAAAATCCCGGAATCAGTTATTTACCGACTCCGAAAGAATTTTCATAAATTTATAAAAATCTCAGAAAAAGAGTATAAGTAGGAAATATGATTCTAAGCAATAAAGTCTAAAGGACTTTCCAGAAATTCCTAACAGTTTGGAAGATAGAAATTCGGGAATCGGTCAGCGGTACTGGCCGACACCGGTTTTGAAGAAATCCATTTTAATTCCAGAAAATTCCAGAAAATCACATAAATCTAAAATAGTGGAAAACGATATTTGAAATTAAAATCGGTCAAATACGGAAGGTAAATCGGAAAATACGGTCGAAAGACTGAATACGTAGCTAGGTACGTATTCCGGGAGAGGGTATTACAGTTGCAGACTCTACAGCAGGAGCAGCTTCATGCCAAGAAGAGCAAGTGTGATTTCTGGTTGGACAGCATAGCTTTCCTTGGACATATGGTTTCAGCAGAAGGAATTTCAGTTGATCCCAGCAAAGTCCAGGCAGTAAAAGATTGGCCAGTTCCGAGGACGGTGACTGAGATTAAGAGTTTCTTGGACTAGCCGGATATTACAGACGCTTTGTCCAGGATTTCTCTAGGATTGCAGCTCCGTTGACCCAGCTCACCCGGAAAGGAGTAAGGTACATATGGACAGAGGAGAGTACCGCAGCATTTGAGCAATTGAAGCATAGGCTCATTTCAGCTCCAATCTTGAGGACTCCCTCAGGGAGAGGAGGGATGGTCATATTCAGTGATGCATCGGGAAAAGGCCTGGGATGTGTACTTATGCAACATGATCATGTTATCGCATATGCATCTAGGCAACTGAAGCCTCATGAGAGGAATACCCAACTCATGACTGGAGTTGGCAGCTGTGATTTTTGCCTTGAAGATTTGGAGGCACTACTTTTGGGAGATAAAGTGCTGATATACACAGATCACAAGAGCCTCAAGTATATCTTTTCACAGAAAGAGTTGAACATGAGGCAGAGGCGGTGGTTGGAGCTTATGGCAGACTATGATATTGACTTGCAATATCATCCAGGCAAGGTCAATACAGTTCCAGATGCACTGAGCAGGATGCCAGAGAACAGGGTGCTAGTCCAAATCACTCAGCAGAAGGAGTTGATTCGAGATTTCATCAGATTGGATTTGATGTTGGTGCAAGGAACTGAGAAGGCAGGGCAGCTCATGGCTTTACAGATCCAGTCGTCATTGATTGATGAGATCAAGGAAGCTCAGAAGGAGGACCCCAGATTACAGATATTTCGAGCTCAGGTGGAGGCTGGATTGAGGACTGATATCTGTATCCATCCAGATGGTGCTTTGTATTTTGGAAGCAGGCTTTGTGTTCCCCAAGGAGAAGTCAGACAGAAGATTTTGGAGGAAGCACACAGTTCAGCTTATTCCATACACCCGGGGGGAACCAAGATGTATCAGGACTTGAAGAAACACTTTTGGTGGAATGCCATGAAGAGGGAGATAGCCCAGTTTGTTGCCAAGTGCTTGGTGTGCCAGCAGATAAAGATAGAGCATCAGAGGTCGGCTGGACTTCTTCAACCTTTACCAATACCCGAATGGAAGTGGGAGCACATCACTATGGACTTTGTCACAGCATTACCTCGTAGTCCAAAGGGTAATAATGCTGTGTGGGTAATCATTGATCGCCTCACCAAGTCAGCTCACTTCATACCATTCAGGGTGGGTCAGACAACGGAGGTTCTAGCAGACAAGTATTTGAAGGAGATAGTTCGTCTGCATGGAGTTCCAGTCAGTATTGTTTCAGATAGAGATACCAGATTCAGATCTCATTTCTGGGAGAGTCTCCAAGAGAGTCTGGGAACTCGTCTGAAGTTCAGTACATCATATCATCCTCAGACAGATGGACAATCAGAGAGGACCATCCAGATTCTTGAAGATATGCTTAGAGCCTGCATGATAGAGTTCAAGGGATCATGGGAAGACCATCTTCATCTAGCTGAGTTTTCTTACAACAACAGCTATCAAGCCAGTATTAAGATGGCACCCTTTGAGGCATTGTATGGGAGGAAATGTAGGTCACCGATTTGTTGGGATGAAGTCGGTGAGAGGAGTCTTTTGGGACCTGAGATCCTAATGCAGACACAGAGAAAGTCAGGATTATCAGAGATCATCTCAGGGCAGCTCAGAGCAGACAGAAGAGTTGGGCAGGACACACGGAGGAGGCCATTGGAATTCCAGATTGGAGATCATGTATTCTTGAGGATATCACCTACCAAGGGAGTAATCCGGTTTGGTATTCGTGGAAAGTTGAGCCCGAGATATATCGGCCCATTCGAGATTTTGGAGCGAGTGGGAGATGTGTCTTACAGATTGGCCTTACCTCCATCTTTGGACGGTGTGCAAATGTTTCCACGTATCTCAGTTGAGGAAATATGTAAGGGATGATAGTCATGTTCTGGATCACTCCGAGCTGGAACTACAGCCGGACTTATCATATCAGGAGCAGCCGATGACCATTTTGGATAAGAGTGTGAAGACACTGAAGAACAAGGCTATACCTTTAGTGTTGGTGTCTTGGAACCGGCACGCGCCAGGAGAGGCCACTTGGGAACGAGAGGATGTTATCCGAGAGCGTTATCCTCAACTCTTCGCATCTTGATTGGTAAGACTCTTTCCTTCTATTCTTCTCAACTGTTATTTTCCATCTTATCCTTTTCTATATCTGTTACCTTTCCTGTTACCTTTCACTTTACGAAATTTCGAGGACGAAATTTTTGTAAGGTGGGTGGATTGTAATACCCCGTTTCCGGAATACGTACTTAGTTGCGTATTCAGCTTTTCGATCGTATTTTTCGATTTACTTCCCGTATTTGACCAATTTCAATTTCAAATATCATTTTCAAAATATTAGATTTTATGAGAATTTCTGGAATTTTCTAGAATTTAAATGAATTTCTCCAAACCGGTGTCGACCAGTGCCGCTGATCGATTCCCGAATTTTTATCTTACAAACTGTTTAGAAATTCTAGAAGATTCTTTAGACATTTCTGCCTAGAATAATATTTACTTAAATACTTTTTCTGAAGATTTTACGAATTTATGCAAATTCTGCCGGAGTCGGTAGAAGACTTCTTCCAGTATTTTTATTTCACAAACAGTTAGG
This sequence comes from Agave tequilana, assembly GCA_038442645.1. NCBI lineage: Eukaryota > Viridiplantae > Streptophyta > Magnoliopsida > Asparagales > Asparagaceae > Agave > Agave tequilana. The sequence continues at coordinate 56,084 of JAVJIF010024148.1, forward strand.
AATTTCTAGAAAGTCCTTCAGACTTTATTTCTTAGAATCGTATTTCTTATCTATATACTTTTTCTGAGAATTTTATGAATTTATGAAAATTCTTTCGGAGTCGGTAGGTAACTGATTCCGGGATTTTTAACTTTAAACTATAAAGTATTTCTTCAAACGGATTTCACTATAGGTCTTCATATATTATTATTGATTTTTGGTGAAAATTACGAGTCGTTCCGAGATACTTAAATTTCGGACGATTTCGGTATTTTCCGAAATGTTTTCCCGCATTCTTGACTTGAACCTAGGAATCCGTGTTTCCGATATTTTCATTTTCCAAGACCAAGAAAATATCTTCATTTATCAATTCTTTTCTTTTTTCCCTTTTCCCTATTTTCCTTTCCTTCCTTCACAACCACAAGAATTCCATTTTTCCAAATTCCATTTTCTTCCAAAATTCCATCTCCACACATTCTCACCAACCCCCCCTCATTTAATACATCTCTCTCTCTCTTTCTCATGGCCGGCCACCATTGGCCAAGGGAGACACCTCATCTCCCTATTATGCACAAAATCCCTCTCAATTCTTTATTTGCATTCCCTTTACAAAAATCAAACCCTATAAAATCCTTTCCTTTACAATTCTTTTCTCTTTCTTCACTTCCAAAAAGAATTAGCCTTCACACTTCCTCCTCCAACTCAAACCCTAACTCCCAAACAACACCCAAGTCTTCATCTCCATCTCAAGCAACTACCACTTCGTTGGATTGGGATCGTCCGCAAGATCGTCGAGGATCACTTCGGCGCTTTTCGTCAACCTCGAACTCTTCGGAACTCGTAAAAGTTCAAATCGACCGTTCGAAGTGAGTATTTTACTCACCAAGACTCGTAAAGTTCCTTGTATACTTGTGTTGACAAATCATGTCCCCTTAAGTCATCAAAATCATATTTTTAGCTATCAAAAATAACCACCACAAAAATCTGATTTTTGACCTAACAGCAGCATTTTTCAGAACTTCGGTCGACCGGCCCAAGGGGGGCAGTCGACCGATGTGCACAAACGTGCACAGTTTTGAGTAGGCGGTCGACGGTTCACCAACCAGTCGACCGGTCGAAAACCTGGAGCTCACGGCCCTGTATCGGTCGACCGGCAGTCGACCGACAGGCGACCGGTAGTTATATCTCCGGTCGACCGGAAGTCGACCGACCAAACCTGGAGCTCACGCATTTTGTCCGGTCGACCGGCAGTCGACCGGCAGTCGACCGTTAACCTGTTTTTGGGCAAAAATTGTTGTTTCTTTTATGAATTGGATTTTACCCTTGCTTCACATATGATATACTATTCTTGTTCATGCTCTATAATTTGTACTACATGACATGTTACTTGATGGACCTCATGACTTGTTACTTCTTGACTCGTTATCATATATTCTCATTTTAGGACTTGTTAAATATGAAATATCTCCATCTCTTCATGCTATCACTTAAACACCAAGCATGATATACTCGACTATTTTATAAATGGACCAACTTACACATGGGACGGGGGAAATATGCGGATATCGGTATGTGTTCGTGTTTACAGTGGTATTAGGTTAATTGTACAATTATATTCCGGTCTGACCTGAGGGCCTCCAGGGGACCGAGGGGAGTGCTTGCTCCCTATTCCTGAATACTGTCATGACTAAGGGCATACATAAGACCCTCCTGTTAGGCCTTGCGGCTGGTTCCGTCATCAAGCAACGGAACACCCTGGACCGTGGTCCCGGGCATGTACGGGACCCACTGTAAACATAGTTCGTCGATACACCGCTGTTCCAATAACAAACTTGCTTTACTAGGATATGGATCTATGTGTTCTGGGACGCGGGTCACATAGCTAGATATCACAGTAAGACAAGTAATAATAATTATAGACTTAATTTGTACATTCATTGCATTATGGCTTTACCTTATTATGTTTTCATCACTTGTTAGTCGATGCTATTTATTACTGTTCCATCTTCTTTATTCCTGTCCCTTAGCCACTTGGCTACAGTTGTTTACTATTATATGTCTTGATTCCTTGGATTTGCATATTCAGATTCTGAGGCTTGGAACGAAGTGGAGCCATCCACAGAGGACCAGGCTTATTTCAGTGAGCAGGCTGACCAACTCTAGTTCCCTTGTGCCAGACTCTTCCTTTTGGCTCACGAATCTTCATCCATTACGTGAGCATCTTGTGTACATGTTTGTATATTGTCTTTTTGGACTTGGATATGATAAATAACACTTGTAAAGTGTATTACTTTATCATAGTTTGTATAACTTTGTACTTGTATCTTGTAAGTTGGCATATGAATACACCACGCTTTGTGTTGTACTCTGATTCCTTATTGTACTTTTATGCTTAGCGTATATACGTGGGGGCTTCTTCTGACCTACATATATACGTCGCAGTGACGTCCCCGTATCCGTGGAATCGGGGCGTTACAGAGTCCCCCATCACCAGCCCCGAGACTTCGAACAGCTCGTGCAGGGCAAGGCCCATCTCCCCGACGAGGTGAAGAATGTCCCCGTCAGAGGATTGTACCGCTCCAAGATCCCAAAGAAGTTTTGAGAACTTGTTGGAATACCATACTGCACGCCCTGACCGCTTGGTACAATCCACCTGCTCCAACAGGCCTCCAAGATCGGTAAGGACGAAGCTCACCATCTTGCCCACCAATATTTCTCGGTGGAATGGATCCACCCGGGCGCACGGAAGTCGATCGGAAAATCACCACCCCACCTTCATGAATGCGTTGAGAAAGGTGGTGTCGAGTTTAGGAGTTTCTCCTACTGGGTGACCGGTCCTGAACAGCCCGGGAAACAGGCCGATAGCCTCTTTATCATGACCAGCATGATAGACCTTCTTGGAGCCTAAGCTGCCGAGAGTAACCTCGGGACGAGTCGGGAAAGCTCCCATGTCATCTTTCGAGGGACGGACATGTGCTGGAGATAAGACAGTGGTACATCCTCTCCATATTCGGAAGAAAGAATTCTATCCCTATCTGACGGAGCCATTTATAATCTCCGTCATGCAAAGAATAGCCGCCCTCGCTAATGCGGTCTCCAAAGAAGAAAGCAGGCTTCTCCATCGGAGCGCGAGCATCGTTGTGAATGCCGCATTAGTCATAAGCTCCCGAAAGGTTGCCATGTCAGCATTGGAGAGCCTCTCCTTTCGCTCCTTCAACTTGTCAGTAGTCCACAGGAGCAGTCCTTTGCAACACAAAGGTCAAATTACGGTCAGCACCACCTATGTGCCCGAAGTGGCGCCTCTTAGAGAGTGGGTCGGAAGAATGTCGCACTGCATAAGAAAAGACACTTGATCAGAAGTATAAACGAAAATGATTAAGTGTCTATAATTCAGACGCAGAAGGGATACTGAACGCAAAAAAATTGTCAAAATCTGCGTTCAGACCCGAGGACCCGCGTCCAGGACCTGAGGACCTCGCGTCCAGACCGGAGGACCATGAGGCCAGCAGGGAGCTTGCGTTTTAAGAATCCAAGACTTATGGAAAATCTCCAAGTACTTAGGTTCAGGCGCAGGATTCATAAAAGCCAACGTTTTGATCTCACAGAACGCAAGAATCAAGTCTGCGTCCGGATCATCACAATTAGAAACATTCTAAGTGATAACTCCAGAACGCAAGCTTACTGGCGTCCTATATTCAACAAACAAGTACATCCTCAAGCGGATAAAAGCAGTAGGGTCATCAAACCCGCGCCTTGTTTGTCCATTCAAAGACCGCGTCTGAGGATCAAGCACGATTTCGAATCCACGCGGCGGTCTCTTCAAGAAGGGATTTTTAGGGGTTATAAGAACTCCATAAACCCTCTAATGGCGAAGATCAAGCCTGATGGTGTTATACCTGAGATAGGGGCTTCTGCATGGAGGAACCGCCCCTTTGGCCTCAGTGACGACCGCATTCGATGATGAAGCAGATCGTTGGCCTTGGGTGCCATCACGAAGCAAGAATCTGATGCTAAAACGGAAGAGAAGAGAACAAAGAGCACTTCTCTCTCAAAACCCTAACAGATGCAAACGAAGACGAAAGAGAAATTAATGATGACTCTCTCAACGACTGTTGCCATTTATAGGCATGGTGATTCGCAAAGATCACGGCGATGGGCTCGATTGACTCGACATCGAATCGTCTTTCGAAGCGTGGACGGCGCATTTAATGTAGCGCAAAGTTCGCACGCCAAAAAGAAGATGTCCCTCGGCTCACTGAACACGTGGCATGGCACGGATTCGCACCCAACAGCCGCGCCTCTTCAATGGACGCGTCCCTTCAACACGGCCATTTGCGTCCAGAAAGTCGCGTCTTTACTCAAAAAAAGATGCGTCCCTCTGAAGTTCGCATCCTTCCAATCCGGCCTAACATCGCGTCTGCCTCGCGGAATATCAGTCGGCGTCTTAAAGCAGTACTATCCCTGTGTCTCAAATAAAGCTGTGTGTCAGTCCTTGCTTCTGCAAATCAGTTCAACAGACACTGGCACAAGCAGATGACCGTCCACTCCTGGCTTAAAGTGCACCCACGACAGACTTAAAGCAATCGGGGAGGTTAGACTGTGCTCTAGATACTCAACACGATCAATTTCGGTGGCTTCAAAGAGTTCTACAGTACACTCACGAAGATCATATCCAGATAAGATCAAACCCGAAGCATTGACAGTCCAGTCACAAGGGTGAGCTCAGCTAGAGTCCAAAGTATTTCGAAATCCGTCCACTTAACTGCGGAATGTCGAAAACTTTGGAGGGGGTTTGTAGGCTGTCTAAAAGCAGAATTCAAGACGCAAAGTTAAGTAACGCCCCGATCCACGGGTACGGGGACGTCACTGCGACGTACATACGCAGGTCAGAAGTACCCTCACGTATATACGCTAAGCATCAGTACAAGCAAGAATCAGAGTACGACAAAACGTAGCGTCCATTCATATGCCAACATAAGAAGTACAAAGTACAAGGTTATCACAGGATGTGACATATTATTACATATCACATGCATCATATATCACAGCCAAGCACAAAAGTACGATATACAATATGATTACAAGATGCTCACGAGCTGAAAGAAGTCCGCGAGCTAAAAAGGAAAGTCTGGCACACAGAAACCGAGACTAGTCAGCCTGCTCGGAAAGAAAGCTTGATCTACACAGAAGGCTCCACTTCAATCCAAGGTCCGGAACCTGAACATACAAATCAAGGAGTCAGGACCTCCCAAACAAGTGATCAAGTACAGCGAGCGGCATAAGAAATAAGAGTATGAGAGTTGTACAACATCATGAGTAAACAGCCAGCAAGAAAAAGAAGCACAAAATATTATAAACGAAAGGCGTTGTATAAGCTCAGTTACGACCTCATGAGACTAGTACTTCGAGGAAATAATCAAAACAAGGAAAACCCTCATCTATATTACCTTTATCTCATGTCACCGTAATCCAGCACATACAACACCATAATTAACGTCTTTTATTAATATTATTATTATTATTACTCGTCTTACCCTGATATCTAGCTATGTGAACTACGCGTCCCAGCACATATAGATCCATATCCAAATAAAGCAAGATTGTTATTGGAAACCAGTAGGGTATATCAACGAACTATGTTTACAGTGGGTCCCGTGCATACCCGGACCACGGCCCAGGATTGTTCCGTTGCTTGGTGGACGGAACCAGCCGCAAGGCTACAGGAGGGACTTATGTATGCCCTTATCATGATGGTACCAGGAAGGAGGGAGCCAGCACTCCCCTCGGTCGCCTGGAGGCCACAGGTCAGACCGGAAATTTAGTTGCACAACATACCTAATACCACTGTAAACACGAACATATATTGATAGCCGCGTATTTCCCCTGACCCGATGCAAGTTGTCTATTTTATGAATTCTTTAGATAATTATCAGTTTCGGGAATGAACAGGAGCAAGTCAGGAATATCATGAAGACAGGAGTATCAGGAGTACAATCGTACTATCATGTAAATCAAATTGGAAAATCATGAAGTCCGGTTATCATTCCCGTTATAGTGATAATCATAGAAGTCAGGGTATCATGCCTTGTGTTGGTAGATAGCATGATAAGAGGTGATATTTGTCAAGTAACATGCCATGAAATAGCACTATATAATACATGTCCCGAGTATAAGATTCATTTCCAAGAAAGTAATTAACCACAGCAAATAGCGAAAATTAGTCGACTAGGGAAGGCAATTAGTCGACTTATAGAGGAGTTAGTCGACTATAGAGAGGGGAAAGTCGACTAATGGGTGCGTTTTCAAGAGTTGCGTTTTCAGGAGAAAAGTTAGCGACTAGAAGAAGGGGTTAGTCGACTAATAGGCTGCGTTTCATAAGACTGCGTTTCATAAGGCCGCGTCTCACAAGTCCGCGTCTTGTCACAAGTCCGCGTCTCACAAGTCCGCGTCTTCAGAAGAAAAGAAAGTCGACTAGGGCAATGAGTTAGTCGACTAATAGGTCGCGTCTTCAGAAGAAAAGCTGCGTTTCAAGGGAGTTAGTCGACTATAACAAAAGGATAGTCGACTAATAGAGGGTTCTAGTCGACTAATGACTGGGTCAAGTCGACTAACAGAGTCAAACAGAGCAGAATTATCCTTTAAGTGTTGTGTTCGATGATATGAAAATACAAGTGATTGTTCATGTCTTGGCGAGTAGAATTACTCGCCTAAAACTGATCCTGTGATGCGTCCGACGCAGAGAAGCTCGGCCCCAATCCAAGAGGAGGGTACCGGCCCAGAGTCTTGCCGCCAATGAAGTGCACGGCCCCCAATTCAAAAGGAGTGGCCGGTCTCACAAGAGAGGGAAGGAGGTTGAAGGTGTAAGTCCAGTTCAACTTGGCAAAGTGAGATTTTGCAAACGATGCTACGGGGGACGAATCTATAGTCCGCCGGAAAGAGGTTGACGAGGAGGTGAAGGTGGTATGCTTGGTGGAGGCTACGGTGGTGTAGGTGGTGGTGGAGATGGTGGTAAAGCTTTGGTGGAGAAGATGGGTTCTTGGATGTTTTCTTGGTGAAAGAGGTTGAAGAAGATGGTGTAGTTGTTGGAAATGGAGGAGGAGATGGAGGAGAATGAGGTGGAGGGATTTGTGGTGGAGAAAATGGATTGGTGGGTGGTGGTAATGGCCGGCCAAGGAGCTTGGGGGTTGTGTTGCTGTTCGGGCTGCTGGAAACAAAGAAGATGAAGGAGAATGAAAGAGAGAGAGAAGATTGGAGTACATGGGAATATATATATGCATAGGTGAAGTTATCATTCCCATTTTGCCCCCCATTCAAATCAAAGGAAACGCAAGGATGAAGGCTTGCGTCTCCATTCAAATGAGGCCCTCGTCTGGCCTCTAAGAGCTGGAGCGGAGATCAAGGCGGGGTTCAAAAGGGAAATTCACAAGGTTGCGTTTACAGAGAAGTCAATAAAGGTATGGGTGATTTGACTTGAGTTGAATTTGCCCATAAGCATTAAATGCAACGTGGAGGGGGATGGAGAGGATCACTGCATTTAATGATGAACTCAAATTGGTCAACTCGCGTCTGAGGAAGGAGAGAGAAAAATGGAAAAAAGAGAAAAGTGGAATATATGGATAAATTCCCGGTATCTGGGAAAATACCGAAAACTCCAGAAATGTCCAAAAATTGAAGTGTCTCGGGAAGCTTTCCAAAAATTCAAAAAATAATAAATATTACATAAAGATTTTGATGAAATTGGTTTTCAGAAAATTCAACTCCATTTTTCAAAATAAAATCCTGGAATCTATGGTGAACGGTGTCTACACGGGTAGCAGGATTTCGATAAAATCTGAAAATTCCCAGAAAATGCCTGAAGGAAGAAAATATAATTTAAGAAGGAATGTGAAAGCGGAATCCAAAAATTCGTTCCAAAGTAAATTAAAATCCTGGAAATCAACCAATGATACTGGCCGACACCGGTTTTTGAAGATCTACATTTAATTCCGAAAATTCCCAAAAAATCATGAAAAATCTAGAATATTAAAAAATGATATTTGAAACTAAATTAGTCAAATCTGAATACCAAACAGATCAAATCCATGCGTACTGCTATAGAGTAAGTATTTAAATAGCAGAAATAAAATAAAATAAAATAATAATAATAAAATGCACCAAAAATCAGGATACGTAACTGTGCACGGTATACCGAGGATGGGGTGTACAATCTATCCACCTTACACAAAAAATTTCGTCCTCGAAATTTCAGGAAGGGGAAGATGACGGTAGAGAGAATAGGAAGAAAGGATTTTACAACTAGTTGAAAATAGTTGAGGGTAACGCTCACGAATAACGTCCTCTCGTTCCCATGTGGCTTCTCCTAGCACATGCCTACTCCAAGAAACCAATACTAATGGTTGTACTCTTGTTCGGTACGGGAAAGAGATTTGCCGTAAAATTTCCTTGAATCAGTTGAAAGATTACAACAAAACAATATTCCGACTACAAGGGAGGGAGGATGCTTGAGTCTTCCCTTTGTTTAAGGCTGGTTCTTCGTGTGGCGATGGAGAGTGAATCTTGTTCTCCGTTGACCAGATGACCGTCCTGGACCGTCGGGGGTCTTCTCTTCGGCCGGTAGGGAGTAACTCAGCTCCGTCTACCAAACTCTCAAAGAGGAGGTAAGCGAAGAGCGGTTAGTACTCAGTAAGCCTGCTGAAGAGTCTCCTCTTGTTGGCGTCGTGCTTCTCTCAAAATCTCCGACTTGGATTTAATTTGCTCGCCCGACCCTTCTCTGATTCTGGATTCAAGAATGCCCGACCTTCTCCCTTTGGATTCAATCAATCGACCCTTCCTTCATAGCCAACAGGGCTATTTATAGGGGTCTTAAGGGGTGATCGTGCCCCCTAAAAATGCGCCGAATGAGGGGCCGTTACCCGCTATACGCGCGGTAACTGACCTCCACGATCTGGGGCGGTTGGCAACTGAGACGCCGGGCTTTGAACCGACGCGCCTTGATGCTGAGACGCGGGCTTCAGGCCGACGCGCCTTGATGCTGAGACGCGGGTTTTGAACCGAACGCGCCTTGAAGTTGAGACGCGGGCTTCGGGCCGACGCGCCTTGATGCTGAGACGCGGGCTTCGGGCCGACGCGCCTTGATGCTGAGACGCGGGTTGAACCGAACGCGCCTTGAAGTTGAGACGCGGGCTTCGGGCCGACGCGCCTTGATGTAGAGACGCGGGCTTTGAACCAAACGCGCCTTGAAGTTGAGACGCGGGCTTCGGCCGACGCGCCTTGATGCTGAGACGCGGGCTTCAGTCCCTTGCGTCTAATGTTTAAGACTGCTTCTTTGATGGCTTGCCTGGTTAGTCATTTTTAGACAGCCTACAGAACACCCTCCAAAGTTTCCGATATTCCGCAGTTGAATGGGACGGATTTCGGAATACT
>JAVJIF010024149.1:0-46293 GCA_038442645.1 Agave tequilana
TGTGTATGGATATGATCCACTACACAATCATAATGAAATATCTATGTTTTTGTCATAAATCTCTAAATAAGGTTTTGGTTGAAATATATAACTTTGAATACCAGAACCAAAAACTATGTTTTTTCCAAAATGAAAGTCTTTTCTAAATCTAAAAATTCTTTTATGAAAAGATAACAAATTCAAGAGTGTGTGTGTGATATCTACTTGAGCAATCCACCAACTATCTATCCTTTACATTTTTAACTAAAACAAAACTAAATCTTATACCTAGACACAAGTCTTCATCTTCTTGAAGTCTTCACTTGAAGGCTTCTCATCTTCTTGACTTGGTCCAAGCTTGATCCAAAGCTCCTTGGATCACACCGTGCTAGCTTCAAATTTGATATTTTGTCCTTTGTTGAGCTATGCACCTACTAAGATCTTGATAATGAATCTGTCACTAATTAAACACAAATCATTAGTAAATATAACTTCATGAGTTGATCATCATCAAACTAGGGTGATAGGCCTTTGGGCCAACACAAAGGAGTTCTAGTGAGAACTCGCTTGTAGGTATTGCGGCACCAAGTGATCCGGTGGGATCATTTTTAGTGAAAATCCTTCATAGTTTGAAGGCGGGGATGTAGAGCAAGTGTGCTCGAATCTCGAAACAAATCTCCCATATTTGCGATTGCTCTCTCTCTCTCTCTATCTCTCACTTGTCTTTATATCTTGCTTATGCTTATTGCTCATATCTTTACTTGCTTGATTTATTTGTCCTTATATTGTTATATGCTTGGGAATTGTTTAATCACACTTGTATTCAACTAAGAGAGCCAAAGTGGCACATCAACTCTTTTCTAGAGGAATCTTGAAGAGATAGTCCAGAGCCCTTCACGGGAAATTCGGCTACACTCTTAGGTTATACTTGGTGTGTTGTGCTTAAGAATTTTTAGTTTGTATAAATAGTTTTAATTTCGCATTAATTCATCATTAGATTAGCTAGTCACGTATTCACCGCCCCTTTAGGTAATTTCAATTGGTATCAGAGTCAAGTGCTCTTGATTTGGTCTAACAACCTAGAGTTAAAGATCCTCATTTATAGATAATCACAATATTTGTACACGCACATGGATTTCATGTCACCTCCCACTTTTGACATTCTTAACATCCAAACTTGAAAAGTTAAGATGTCTATGTACCTCAAAGCCCTAGGCATTCATGTTTATTTTACCACTATTAAAGATTCTTATTGTTTAAATGGCTAAAATATTGAGGCTAATGCAAAAGCATCCATGCTTTAAAGAGTACCCTAAATGATGAATACTTATCGAGGGTTGCTAATCTTGATTCAGGTTTTGTAGTTTGGAACATTATAGTCTCCCTTGGCAAACAAGAACAATACTATGCGGGAAGCGACTCGGATGTTAGAAGTGAGGCTTCCAACGTATGCTATATGGTCCAAGGGGATAACCCCCTTGAGGTAAACTTCGAATCCGAGTTAGAAGAGGATATGATATGCCTTATAATGAACTAGCATCTTTTTGTCGACTCTTTAAAAAATATGACATGCTTAAAAAGGATAATAAGAAAATGAAAAATAAATTTGATTCCTTATTAAAGAAAAGATTCTTTTCAAAATAAATTAGAATGCATTTCAAAAGAAAACGAATTTTGAAAAATGAGAATATTTCCTTGTCTTCTAAATTAAATGATCTTTGTAAGGAAATACCTCTTTGAAAAATAAGAATATTTTGGTGGAAAAGGATAAAGAAATTGCTTTACAAGAAAACAACTCTTAAAAAGAAAAGGAAAATGTTTCTAAAAAGAAAAAGAATAATGATTCTCATTCTCATCATGCTTTTCATGCAACCATTGATAAAAATGAGATTAAATTTTTTGAAAAATAGAATAGATTGTTTGAGCTCAACTTTGAGCTGCATTTAATCATTCTAAATTGGAAATCTTGTTTTCAAAGAAATAAGTTTCACATACTCATGCACATCACCACAACATGCATATGCATATTTTGCACGTCATGATCACACTCATTCACATGTGCATGCTAAAGTGTACAAGTGTTTACATTGCGGCCACAAAGGCCATTTAGTAAAGTTTTGTTATGATAGAGTAAATTCTTCAAATTTTGCTAATAAAAATATTTGGGGTTCCTTGCAATGCTAATCCCCGAGGACTCAAAAGAAAATGGGTATCAAAATTCCCACCTTTTGTATTTGATATAGGTACGGGCTCTCACAAAACGTGAGAGGATTGATGCCTTGGTGGTGGATGCATGGACTAGATGGACATACATTTGATGTACCGCCATCAAGGAAGTTTGGTGGGAAGACCACCATGTTTTGGAGACTTAGAGTATAGTTCTTTGGTTTAGTAACTATCTCTAAACTCCTATTTTAGTTTACATGCTTTTATATTTGATGAAGTTTTAACATGTTTTAGTGTTTGTTAAAATAATCATGTTTTGTGCTTTATGTGGTAAATACTTGTTTAGATGTAGTTTTTGTCAAAACTTGTGTATATACTTGTACAGGTAGTGAGCAACACTTGATTCATATATGTTTGCCCTTCATTGCTTATTTGTACTCATTATATGCACTTGTATAACCTAGTTTTGATGATTACCTCATTTATACATGTTTTGCCTATTTTCATATTTTTACTTCATGTATATGTAATCTTTGTCCAAAACTAATAAATATACATATATACCCTTGAGTCACTTGCCTTCATGCAATTTACATTATGGACTCTTTTTATGTTTGGGATATGTATGCATATTGTCAGCTTTGAATAAATCATACATATACCATGAAGTTTATTTTTTTTGAAAAAGAAATGATTTGCATATTTGTTTGATAAAAAGATATTCATGTTTGTTTTTGAGCCTTATAGACTATTTTCATGAATATGCTATTCACATGATGCTTGTACACTCATATTATTTCTTCGTTTATTCATGACTCTGCTTCATGAACACTTTTATGAGCCTTATAGATTTCGAGTGTCAAATCTTGTGTATTTGGTATGTTTCATGAGATACATATGTTTTGTTTTCATGTTTGAAGGATCTTTAACTAGTTTTTCAAAAATTACTTTAAACTAGTTATTTATTCTTCAATGGATAGAGTTTTCAAAATTTTACAAAATACTTTCAAACTCTTATTTTTGAAAACCCTACCAACCCTTAAAGGGTGGATGGATGGGCGACCATGTCATGTATGCTCAAATTACATATCTTTTATCATGTGCATGAAAAAGGTTGATCTTTATGAGTTATACACTTGATTCACATCATAGTTTCAATTGGTATCACAATTGATATTTTTTTGTATACTCATATTTTGTTTTCTATATATGTATGCTTTAAATTTCAAATAATATCAATTTCTATTGATATTTTCTTTCATATATATATAAGATTTGGTTGTGCTTGATTTACAAGATATTTACATGTTTAAAACACAAAGTTTGTTTATACTAAGCTTGATTTAAAACTTTGATTTCAATTAGTATCTCAATTGGTATTTTAATGAGATTATATATTGTTTTCAATTGATAGTTTTTATTGATATCAAAATTTACAATATACTTCAATTGGTATCAATATGTTTCAATTTTCAATTGGGTTTAAATTTCATCAATATGTTTTACCTATTTGGTATAAAATTTACCATGTATTTCAATTGGTATCAAAATTTAATTTAATTTTCAATTGGTATCAAAATATAAAATATTTTCTTTCTTTGGTACCAAAATGTACAAGTGTTTCAATTTCAATTGGTATCACAAATTTCCTATTTCAAATGATATCAAAATCTTGTGATATCTCAAATTGATTTGTTGATTTAAGAAAAATTCAAAATTTATATTTTTTTATCTACAATTGGTATCTTAAAATTTTGTTTATGGTATCTCAAAATTTGTTTAAGTAATTATCAAAATTTGTGTTAAAAATGTTTTGATGTGTATTGTCTATATGCAAGGGAGCTTAACATCTCTTCTATATATAGATTCATGTTGAGTGTATCTTATATTAAGGAGGTTGACATCTCTTCTTTATGTGATACACGTGTGTAGGGGGAGCTTCACATCTTCACTTATGCATTGTATATTATGCGTTATGTGAGTTAGGGCTTGTCTTTCCTTCTTCATGTAATGCATGTATGTAGGGAAGCTAACTTAGCGTCTTCCTCTTCATGAATGTATATCGTACATATATCCTTATTCTTAGTTTGTTTTATTTTACCCCTTTGTTGATGATTGACAAAAAGGGGGAGAAAGATTTTGAGTTTATATATGCATATTTGAGTTTTTGCATATATTGAGTTTATGCATCTTATGTTTTCACAAAACGAGGAGAATGATTTTGAATGTTTAAACAAAAAGGGGGAGAAGGTTTTTGGGAAAAAGAACTTTTAGTTTATGCATGTTTCTCTCACCTTGTTGATGCATATATATGTTTAGTTTTATGCTCTTCATTCCAATATCTATTTGTTTATTTGTTATGCATGAGTTAAGGGCGAGCTTCTCTGAAGCTTAACTTTAATCCATGCATATATAATTCCATGAGTTTTGTCATCATCAAAAGGGGGAGATTGTTGGCCCAAAGCCCATCACTCTTGTTTTGATGATAATTAACTCATGTAGTTATATTACTAATGATCTTATGTTTAATTAGTCTCAGATATGTGATCAAGATCTTAATAGGTGTTTAGCTTCAATAAAGGATTTCAAGTCAAGTTTTGGAACTAGCACGTGTCGATTCAAGAGCTTGTGCATCAAGATCACATCAAGTACTCAAGAGGAGTCTAGCTCTTTGGATCATAGTTTGGACCAAGTCAAGAAGTAGAAGAAGATTTTCAAGTGAAGACCTTCAAGAGAAGACTTGTGTCTAGGTTTGTTTTTGTTAAGATTTTATTTTTAGATAAAATGTAAAAGATAGATTAGTTGGTGGATTGCTCAAGTATCATATACACTCACACACAAGATTTAGATGAGTTTTTATAAAAGAGTTTTCATTTTGAAAAATACCGTTTTGATTTTTTGAGTTTCATATATACATGTGTTTTACCAAAACCATTTTAGTGCTTATTGTCAAAAACATAGATATTTCATCATATACGTGTAGTAGATCATATCTATACACACTAAGCTTTAAAAGTGTTTAAAATATCTTGTTTTTGCAATTGGAGGAGTTTTGGAAAATCGGTTTTCAATTTGTAAAAATACGGATTTTGTTTAAAGCCAAAATTTTCATAACACAAAAATAGTTCAAAATGTTTGTAACATGCTTTGTTTTTTACACAAATATGTTTGTATATTAAAGTATATTACTGAACTTATTTTTGTAGATTTTTTAGAGAATTTATGGGATTTTATTAAAGTCAAAAAGTCAAGTTTTTAATCCCCATAATTGCCTGGACTGACCTTCTGTCGGTCGATCGGACGGTCGACCGATGTGAACAGACGTGCACAGGTTGGGCCGATCGACCGAACGGTCGACCGCCAGAGAGATTCTGGTCTCTGGAAATGGCCCAGTCGACCAGGCGGTCGACCGCTAGGCCATTGCCCAGTTGGTGGTCACCGACCTTCCCAACGGTCGAAAATCCGATCGTTGGCGGTCGACCGGGCGGTTGACCGTTAGCAGTCTGAACTGCTGAGTTGGCTTCCAACGGGCAGATTTTTGGAGCCTATAAAATGGCGCTCCCTTGGACTATTTTACACAAGATTTTTGGAGAGTTTCAAAGCTAGTTTTTCCCATCTATTTCAGAGGTTTTCTCCACTTATTTAAGAGCAAATATTTCCAAATCAAAAGAAAGGTTTATTAAGAGTGTTTTGTAAAAAGTGATTCTTTGAGTTTTTCACCACAAATCAATCCTTGTTTTTCTCACACACTTGAGCTATCCATTGCTATATCAATCCTATAGGGATCTTTGTTGTGAGAGGATTTTAGGTGATTAAAGTGTTGTGATCACCAAAGTTTTCATCTTTGTACTTTGAGAAGGCAGACTTATGGCTTCGCGGTGTTTTGAGTTCTAGTGAGAGCTCGGTGTAGAGGTGCGGCCTCGGCAAGGTTGCGTACTTGTGTGTGTTTGTTCTTGCGGGAACAAGAGAGGGACTGGAGAGTCCAAAGGACTTCTAGTGTGAACTCGCTTGTAGGTGTTGCGACACCGAGTGATCCGGTGGGATCGTTTTTAGTGAAAATCCTTCATAGTGTTGAAAGCGGGGACGTAGAGTAAGCGTGCTCGAACCTCGAAACAAATCTTCCATGTTTGCGATTGCTCTCTCTATCTCTCACTTGTCTTTATATCTTACTTATGCTTATTGCTCATATCTTTACTTGCCTGATATATTTGTGCTTATATTGTTATAGACTTGGAGATTGTTTGCTCACACTTGCATTCAACCAAGAGAGTCAAAGCGGCACCTCAACTCTTATCTAGAGGAATCTTGAGGAGATAGTCCAGAGCCCTTCACGGGAATTCGGCTACACTCTTAGGTTATACTTGGTGTGTTGTGCTTAAGAATTTTTAGTTTGTATAAATAGTTTTAATTCTGTATTAATTCATCATTAGAATAGCTAGTCACCTATTCACCCCTCCCCCCTCTAGGTGATTTCAATTTCACCCCGATCTCATTTGACTCGAATAACTTCAACCCGAATATGTACAACATGAACCAATCATATAGATCAGATTGAGATTATTCGACTCAACATGAGCCATACCTCTAATCTTATGACCACAATTTTCAAAATTATCTCAACTCTTCATAGAGTCAATGGGGATTCACCTCCCTGAGTCAAATTTTCAATCATATTGTCCACAATTTTCACAATATTCATTCCCCGATACTGCTTCATATCCTCCTTTTTTTGAACCACCAATTGAAGAAAAATCATCGTTGCAAAGGACTTTGGAAGAAGCGATAGAGGCCCAAAAATAATTCGAAAGCATGATGGCCACATTATGTCCACAAAATTTTCAAAATTCATACAGTTCTTTTCCATAACCAATCAAAGAAAAATCATTGTGAGAAAAAACTATGAAATTCGTGAAAGAAATCGAGCGAATAATATAAATATGAATAAGTTCCCATGTCCATCAAATGTTCATATGACTCAAGAATTATGTCATTTTGGAAATCCAGCTTCAACTTCATCAACCAACCTGAACTAGACCATCATCAAATTCTTGATAGTTTGACAAGTTATCCAATTCCTGAAATTGAACTTGAAGATGAATGTGAACCTGAGCTCCAATTTAGCGATTCGAGTCCAATTCTTGAATCAATATCGACTCCTGTAGTGTTACCTAAACTAAGTAACATTCTTGAGCAAGTTTTGATTTATATAATTCCTAAACTTGAATCGATCATTTCACCCATTCAAATTCCTTCCGTGGATGAAAATCAAGATTAATTTCATTACATCCATTTGAACTTGCCCAAAATTTTGAAAACCACCTTGACATTTTGGCAGGTTATCTTTTTCTCGAAATTGACCTTAAGCTTGAAAGTGATCTCGAACCTCAAGTTGGTGATTCCATTTCACTTTTTGATTCAATAATGATTCCGGTATCTTTACCAATTTTTTCTCTATTCTGGAGTCAACATTAAATCTTGTACCAGTACACTATGAAATTGAATCACCAATATTTTATGATCACACTTCATTGATGGGGAAAGTGTGTGAACGTCAATTCTTTAGTTTGGACCCTATTTTTGAACCAATTTTGACTCTCATTGTTGAATCTTGACTTGATCTGAGTCAAATTCCTGAGTCGGTATCGGTTTTTATTCCTGTTCTATTTGAGTCCATATCAATCATCTCCCAAAATCACACTTCATTGTTGGACAAGGATGTTGAAGAAAATGACGCAGTAATTATTTTTGAAAATTGAAAATTGGATGGGGGTAATTTTTTCAATAAGAGCATATAGTTCTCCATCATTTTACCGGGTCATATTAGAGAGGTCACTGGTAGATTTCTGCAAGATCCATGATATCTTGATTGGGCAGTAACGCTTGGCCCAGTCAGACCACCACAAGAGTCACCACCATGAAGTAATTTTCCTTTCCTCTCTATTTGTTTCATGTATATACACATTCACGATGCGTTGAGGATAATGCATGAGATAAGTGTGGGGAAGGGTTTACTAACAGAGTTAGTTTTACATTTTCTTTCTTTTACACTTCTTTTTAGTTTTAAAAAAAATTCTTTTGTATAAAAACTCATTCATTTCTTTTTACAAAACTTTTTGAAATAAAAGAAATAGTTTTGATTTATTTTTAAGAAAATTAAGATTATCTTAAGAATTAGGAAGACCTAAAATTATGAAATTTTAAACCGAGTCAAAATAATAGATCTTTTTAAATTTTAGGATAAGAAAGTAAGATTGGAAAGATAATTTGATCTTGAATTTTTTGCCTTAGATTTATACACTTCACACTTACACAATTTTTGGGATTAAAATAAAGACTGAAATGCCATAAAAAATATATAAAAAATGATGATAATAAAAATCACTTATTAAAGCTGGGTAATTATGCCTCAGGAAGCATGATTATTCATGCCTAAAAAGATAGATAAAACCAAAATAATCCCCTTTAGTTTTGTGGCCATATTTACTCGAGTCCTTAAGCCCGATGGATGTTTTCTCATCTGGTGCCTTAAGATCATCTAGTTTGGGAGTCACCGGCTAAAGGCTCACTACCCAGGTAAATAAGAAAACTTAAGAAAACTAAAAAAAGAAAAATAATAATAAATATACAAAAATAAATGGTATGAAAGTTAGAGTCGATATCCCAAAAATCTTCACAGTTCACAAAGTGCATATATTTTTAGGAGTTTTATGAAAGATTAAAGAATCAATTCAATTTTAAATTCTTACATTTAATTTATAAAAAGTTTTGCTTTTCAACTTAGTTTAAGAAAGAATAATTTCTGATTAATCTATGACCTTAGATCACTTATATTTTCACAAAAATACTTCAACACTTTTCTCTATTTCAAAATGCGTTTTCAAAAATAGTAACATTTGATTTCTTTCTTTATGGATTTTTGGGTGTAATCCGCAAATAACCCTCAGGAGACAAAACTCCTCCTCTAGGAAAAACTTAGAGATTTAACGGCTTGTTGTACATACTCAGTACAATCGCGTCACCCGCGAAAGTGGTGTAATAATTTTCTTAAGTTTTTTTATTTTACTCGGGACGAGCAAAAGATAAGTGTGGGGGTGTGATTAGTCTCTAAAACTGTATATTTCATACCACATCTTCATATTTATTTAATATTAAATTCTGCTCATAATACCTCTCTTGTATGTTTCTAGGTCCATGGTGCGTAATGAAGAAGAAGACCCTGAATTATCATTTAATGGGTGATTAAAGGCCCATAATATAGCCATTAACCTTGGAGAGCAGTTTCCTCAAAACCAGGGCCACAAATCAGAAATTGGGACATGCAGCCGACAGGGGGACAAGCGAGCGGGGCGCGCAGCGCCGAGCAGGCGGCGCTACGCATGCCGCCCAGGTATAGTCGCGAAAACGCGACTCTGGCCGTGTTTTCTGCGGTCATACGGGCGCGGCCACGCCCGTCCTTTGGGCCAGGGGTTGTCCCCCTGGCCCCCTGTTTCCTGGTTCCTATAAAAACCACCCTGGGGTTCTTCTGAGCGAGATATCCAGAGAGTAGTATAGTTTTCTTTTCATGTTGTACTTTAGGGTAGTTTAGGTTAGTTCTTCTTCCTCTTTGTATTTTTCATTTCCTTTAGATCTTATAATAGGAGAGAGAGTGGTATATGATTGGAAAGGAAGAGTGCTTGTAATAAAAGGTGACAAGTTGTGAAAGGTTCTCTCTTTACTTCTCTTTGTTTTCTTCTCTCTAACCCCTTTTACATGTTTAGCTAATTTTCTCTCATGGAAACTATCTACTAACCACTAACTTTCTAACTTCTTACCTTATAATCCATATGAATCTAATAGCCTCTACTTGGTCTTGCTCTTGCAAGAGCCATTGATGGCTTATGATGATGGATTCTAACACTCTAACATCCTAACTCTCTAACAAGCTAACATTACTTTACTTCATGCTTGCTATTATTTAGTTTTAATGGTTTAAGTGTAACTTGCACTTGTTGTGTTGAGTTTGGATGTGAAAGTTATCACATGGGTCATGCTTTGAAACGCTCTTAAACCAATGACTAATGATGGCCAAGGATACATGTGAGGCAACTATCACTAAGAGATTAGCATGGTTAGTGGAGCCATTAATAGTTTGTAGCCATGGGTTTTCTTTCCTTTTTATTTTATTTTAGAAACATATCAAAAACCACAAATACATTCTTTTCTATGTTTCTCACTTCTTTGTGTTTCACGGTACTCTTCTCTTTTCATTCTTTATTTTCTTTTCTTTTCATTCTTTCAAACATTGAAGAACCATTAAACAACACGTGAATCAACCGGTAAAGCTCCTTTCACTTCCCATCCTTGTGGATTCGACCCGTTTAGCCTCTATGTTATGATGGAAGTATCGAGGAAGCCAAAGCATGCACACTTTAAATCTTGATTTCGAAACGTGCACTTTTCGTGCACGGTTTCCCCTGATCAACTTGCACTAATACGAATAAGGGCACATCCTTAAATAAGATAAGGTGGGGAATTCATTATCCTCCCTTAGCCCACAAACAATCTCCTCACTCACTAACCTAAGCCTAGCTTAAAACTGAGTAGACATTGGCCCTAGGGACATCTTGGACTTAATAGGAGACTGACTTATGGTAGAAGTTGATTAAAATTTAACTCTTGCCAAATCGATGTCAAAGATTGGGGATTGAAAGACGAAACCTCAAAAAATAATGTTTGACATAATTAGGCCCATTGCTTAGGCACGGTTACCTCCCATTGGCCTTGCCCCTATCTGGCTGATTAACTTGTACACAGTCTAACCGTTAGGAGTCATCTAGGTCTAAGGCCTATCTTAACTTAGGCTAGATTTTCTTTTGTTTGTTTATTTGTCTGTTTGCTTATTTTTGTTTTTGTTTTTGACATCTTTGTGATATGAATTACAATTATAATTATTTCAATGCATATAGTGATTCATACTTCACACTGACCCTTTTTAACTCAGGTATTACCAATTTGGCATATCATAACTTTAACCAACAAGTATGTCGGATTGGTCTTATCTGAATCTATATAAGCCCCAGACTCAATATTATGAAGAAGACTGAAATAATCATCATCACTCTTCACAGAGTCAGTGGGGATACAACTTCCCCGAGTCATATTGTGAAAAAACTTACCAACATCCACCTTCATATACTCACTTTCAAAATCAACCTGTAGAAGAAAAATCAGATTTTGAAAAGACTTATGAAGTCTTCCTTGAGTTCACACGTCAAAACCAAAATCCTAAGGACTCACAAGCCCATCAAGATTTTTAAATCCAAGATCCATACTCGATTTTCAAGTCCCACAACAAGAAGAAAACCTAGGGACATAGATAAGAGTATGAAAAACTTAATTCAGTCTGAAAATTATTTTTCCTAATCTCGCAATAAGTTAGAAGTATAAATGAATCATTTGATCAACATAGTGAAAGATAGGAATGAAGAAACTTTATCTAACACATCTTCAACCATTTTTGATTGCCCTAGTCATATTGATAGGAACGAAGAATTATGGTGTCTTGAAAACTTTAACCAAGAGTCAATTTCATTATACAAACTTGAACTTGATCAATTTCAAACCTTGGACAAATTGGCAAGTTTTTCATTTAATGAGATTGAACATAAATGTGAATGTGACCCCGATCCTTAACCTTGTAATTCAGTTCCCAATTTTGAATCAATGTTGACTCCAGTGTCTTTACCTAATTTGGACTTAATTCTCGAGCCAACAATGATTTTTGTACCTTTAGAGCTTGAAATTGAACTACCAATTTTGGATAGTCATAATTCATTGATGAAAAAAGAATGTGAATTTCAATTCTTTGATTTGGACTCAACTCTTGAACCAAAACTGACTCTTGAACCTATACTTGATTTGAGTCTTATTCCCGAGTTAGTATTTTTTTCCGTTCCTTTCATTTCAGAGCCCAAATCATTCAATTCATCATATCATATTCCTCTGTTGGATATAGGTATAAATCATATAACTCTGTGATGATTTTTCAAGACTGGTCATATGAAGGGGATAATTTTCATGATAGGATCTTACATGATACTATTCATATTAGGGTCAATAAAAATGTAAATAGAAAAAAGGTCAATAAAGGTTGGTTCCGTGAATCACCACATTATCTTGATTTGGCAGCAACGATTGGCCCAATCTGACCATCATCGGAACCACCACCTTAAGGTAACATTTTCCTTCCCTTTTCTTCTTTTTCATGCATTCATTCATACATTGAGGACAATGCATGAGAAAGGTGTGAGGGAGGGTTCTAATATAACATAGGTTTTCTTTTTAATTAATTTAGTTTGCTTTTAAAAAAACTTTTTAAAAGAGAAATAATATTTTGACCTAATTTTTGTAAGAAATTAAGTTAATTTTAAAGAATAGGAGAATCATAATTAGAATTTCTTATACTTGGTAAAAAAAATAAGATTATTCGCTTAATTTCTAAGATTAGAAAGAAAATTTGGAAAAGTAATTTAGTCTTGATTTTTACCATGATGAAATATGCATATTTTATACACTTACACACTTAGGGTTTAAAAAACAAAGATTCTTATGTCTTATACATACATACATACATACATACATACATACATATATATATATATATATATATATATATATATATATATATATATATATATATATATATCAAAATTCTCTAATTAAGCTGGGTATTTGTGTCTCATAAAGCATAAGTATTCACGCCTAAAAGTGGTCCATATAATAAATAAAATTCTTAGTTTTGTGGCCTTGTTTTCTTGAGTTCTTAAGTCCTTTCGGTGTTTTCTCACCCGGTGCCCTAAGGCTGTTCAATTTGGGAGTCACCGACTAAAGACTCATTATATGGGCAGATTAGAAAGCCTAATAGAACTATGAAATAATACAATCAAGATATATATATATAAGATGTAAGAGTTAGATTTAAAGAATCCCAAGTCAAATTTCATTGTCACAAAGATGCATATGACTTAGGATAAAGAAATAGACTAGATGAAATATAGTTTAACTCCTTATCATGATTGATAACAAGTTTTTTAATAGAGACTAAGTTTAGGAATGAAAATTTCAGTTTTCTTATAACTTATAGATTACTTAATCTCTTACAATAATACTTCAAATATCTTCTCTCCTTTTCAAAATGCTTTTCAAAAATACTAACACTCTGTTTCTTTTTTTTTTAATGAATTTTGTGGGTGTAATCCACTGAAAACTCTCACGAGACAAAACTCGTCCTCTAGGGGTAACCTAGAGATTTAACAGCTTGTTGCACATACTATGTGCAACCGTGATTCCTACGAAAGTGAGTTAGACTAGGTTAGCTCTATTTTATTTTTGATTTGTTTTGCTCGAGGATGAGCAAAAAATAGGTGTGGAGGTGTGATCGTTCATGTATTTTGTATTCTTTTTATTACACTCCTACAATTATCGTGTAATAAGTCTGTTAAATTATTTATCTTAAATGTCTATTTTGCAGAAGATAATCATGGAGAGAAAGAAGATAAACCAAGTTAAATTCTGATTTAATTGGATCTATTTGATTAACCAAGGATAGTCCCAGATCTAGTTCAGTTAATATCAGTTTTTGAGAATTTATTCGGTTAGTTGAAGATCAAACGAGGATAGTATCAACTCCAGAGCCCAAACTGAAAATTTATCAGGAGATAAAGGATATTGAAGAAATCAGAGAATTCGCGCCATCTGGCCACATCAGGCCGCGGATCCACAGTCAAAACGTGGATCTACAGCAATCCAGAAAGATTTGGGGGGGCGTTTGCCCCCTTTTTCTTCAGATGCTCTTCCCCATTATGTTTTTACTATAAATACCTGCAAATTCAGAGACCAAAAAGAAGGATTCAGCAGAAAGTATAGGCTAGGCTGTACTTCAGTTTATAACTTAAGTTTTTACTTTTTATTTATGTATTTTTTGTTTTTCTTTATGTAAATGGGATTAAAGAAGAGTTTCATGGGAGAACGGGAGTGAAGCTTGTACTGAGCGTGATATCGATGTAAGTCTTTTTTTCTTTTCTTTCATTGTTATTTTAATCGAATTGAAAGTTGGTTCTTCTTCTTTGTTCTTATTTTTCTTCTACTTCCCTCTTCTGTGTTTTGTAAATCCAAATGACTTCAATAGCCTCAAACTTGTCTTACCCTTGCAAGTATCGTTGATGGCTTATGGTGATGGATAGCCATTTCTATGTTAGTGTAGTTTGCACCTTCATTTTGTAGTTTAGAACAAGAATGATGAAGATCCTATATGTCATGCTTCTATCACCTTCAAGACAAGGTACATCTTCGATACAGATCAAAGTTAAGCAGGTGTCGAAGAGGTAAGTAAGTACTTTTAGGGTTTTTCTTCTTTTTTTTAGTCTTTAGTTTAGATTACCACCAATCACAACTCTCAACTCTTTACTACTTTTTATTTCTTTATATAAACTTATTTTCCATTTTCTCTACCTTCTTAATCTACCACTTTCTTCTTAACTTAACAATAGATTCATTTTTCTTTTATTTACAAGAACAAAGAAGACTTTTAACCATTTTAAGTAAATTTTAAGAGAACTTACAACATGCTTCCATCACAAGTCCCTCCTTGTGGATCACGACCCGCATAACCACTTACTATTGCGACAGTATCGAGTACCTTGCACTACCTATTCGTAAGTTCTGAAATTTTGTATTTTTCTATGCAGGTAAAACCTCAATCAACTGACATAAATAAAGACATTGACACTGACACAGACATGGACACTGACACTGACACCGACACCGGACATGACCCAATAAACCTTAGATTCCCGTTTAACAAACAACGTACATTACCTGTCTAATCAAAATCCTAAACAATAATCCTAACCTAAATCTAACCCAAATCACAATATACAGCTAATTAACATATTTCTGCTTTTTGTGTAACAGTGTCTATCTGCAGTAAATGAAGTGGGATAGGAGCTGGGTACACTTGGAGAAAATAAATATGAAATACAGAGATGGATGTGAAGAGTTTGTAGAATTAGCTTTCAGTCATTCTGCCATTAATAATGAAATAAGTTATCTGTGTAGGGATTCAAAGAACAAAAAATGCTTGACAAGGACAAGGTGACGTTCTATTTACTAACTAAGAGTTGGTATCAAGATTACGCTCGTCTTGAGCGGTGACATTTGCATAACGAACCAAGACAACATCCCCTACCAAATAGAAATGACAGTGATAACTAGGGCCCTGGTGATGGTGTTTACTGTGGTCGAGTCGACTATCACAATCTTGTAAGTTCGCTTTTACATAATCTGGTCGACAAGAACTCTAGTGATCCGACCGGCGATGACCCAACTGATGCTCCTCCATCGGAGACTGATGATTTTCATGAGAAGGTTAAAGAATTGCATACTCCATTATACCAAGTTGTAAGAACTATTCCAAACTATCATTCATAATTGAGTTGTACCTCATCAAATCAAGGAGTAAGTGAGCAATGTCACTTTTGGAGAGATGGTACATTTACTGAAAAATGCACCAGACTCGTTTTATAAGACTAAGAAACTTCTTAAAGCTTTGGAGTGTAATTACAATAAGATTGATGTGTGCCAAAATGATTGCATGTTATTCTGGAAGCAAGATGAAAACTTGGATGCTTGCAAGGTATGCATTTGAGCCTATATGGAAACCTAGCAAGGCTTCTTCGTTGGAAAAATAAAGAAGAAAAGTATCTAAAAAAGTTCTAAGGCATTTCTCATTGATTCAAGGCTCCAAAAGCTCTATGCGGTGGAGATCACCACAAAACATGAATAGCATACGGAGGAGCGTCATGATGATGGGATCCTAAGGCACCTTGCAAATTCAGATGCATGAAAAGATTTTGACAAGAAGCATGTGGAGTACTCATTAGAGCCGCATAATGTCAGGCTAAGGTTGGCTACCGACAGGTTCAATCTATTGAGAAATATGAATATCAATTACAGTATATGACATGTCATTTTAATGGTTTACAACCTGCCTCCAGGATTATACATGCAGCGATTTTATATGATGATGTCACTACTTATTGAGGTCCTACAGGCCTAAAATACAACATCGATGTCTACTTGCAGCCATTAATAGAGGAGTTGAATATATTGTGGGGCTCAGGAATATCAACTTGGAAAGTGTCCATGAAACAATACTTTTGGATGCGAGCAAACCTTATGTGGATGATCAATGACTTCCCTTCTTACTCTATCAAGTCCGATTGGAGCACATCTAGCTATCTTTCTTATCCTATTATGCAAAGAACACTATATCTGAATGGTTATACAAATCAAAAAAATATATTATATGGGGCATGAACGTTTTAAGGAGGATCTTCCGCCACCCCCTCTCATAAGCCAGGATGTCTTGTCAAGGGTAGGAAATCCCAATATCGGATTTGGGTTGATTACAAGAACCCAGCAGATATATAGTGGAGGAAGAGAAGAATCTTTTTTAATTGTTGTATTGGAAAGATAATTTAATTCACCATAATTTGGATTTAATGCACATTGAGAAGAATGTTAGTGAGGTATTGTTTAAGTCTCTAGATGTTCTAAAGCAAAAAGTTTATGACAATGCAAAGGAGGACATTAAAAGAATAAAGCGCCCTCCCAAAGTATCAAGTGCATCAACATCCAGAGGTCTGCGACATCCTTTATGTCTTCCGAAATTGCATAAGTATCATCAGATATCATCTATCTAAAGAAAAGTGATGTGTATTGTTCTAGGTGGCGTGAAGGTTTCAGGTGGCTATTCTTCTAACATTGCATGTTGTTTTAATTCAGATAAGATTGGGGGACTAAAGAGCTATGACTATTAATGTAGCAGTTACTTCCAGTAGCAATTCGTAATGTGAGGTTGCCAAAGCAGATGGCTGATGCCATAACAGAGTCATATGATTTTTTTCTGACGATTGTGCTCCAAAACTAATAAGGCGGAAGATTTTGAGAAGTTGCACACTGACATTGGCCCAATTTTATGCAAGCTTGAGGAGAAGCTTTCACTTACGTTCCTCATGTTGATGATTCACCTGAAAGTTCATTTAGCTCAAGAGGCGAGAGTTGATGGATGTGTGCACTATCGATATATGTATCATGTCGAAAGGTGTATACATATAACATATTTGTTTGCATTAATTGATCACTATAATTAATTTAAATCCTATATAATTTAACATGTTATGAATTATTTTCTTAACTTTAGGTACTTGAGTATTTTAAATTCTTATGCACGAAATAAGAGGCAGCCAAAAGGTTCAATAGTTGAATGCTACATCACGGAGGAATGCCTGAGCTACTGCTCTCAGTGTATGGAGAGTAATACGGAGTCCAAGAGCAACCATGATGTCAAGGACGAAAGCCCTCGACTTTTGATTTTCTCAGTTCCTGGTGAATACAATACCTTCCAACCTCAGTACAGGATACTCGCGTATGCCGAAATGCACAACGCGCATAATTATTGCTTGTTTAATTGTGACAAAGTTACTCCTTATATTAAGTACATTACACTATAAAAATTTTAAGCTTTCATAAATTTAAAAAATTGTGAATTGTCTCAACATGTCATGCATATCTTGTAGACAGCACCAGAAAATCATTAAGGATAGATTCTCAATAAGAGCTTATAATTATGAGAGCTTATAATTATAAATGGCTTGTTCAAAATGCACAGATAAGGAATTTCAAAGATGATTCTGAGAACGTGTAAGCGTTATCAATAATATATTTTCACATGGTTCTAGTCTAATGATTTTGTGAAATAACCTTATTTAACTAAATAGGCTGCACAAGAGGCCGGAATAAATGCAGATCTGTTAAATCTGTCTCGATCTCTAGAATTTAAAATCAAGACATACAAAAGCTTTGATATACAAGGTTTCAAATTTCGCACGAAGTCATCCAAAGAGTCTAATTGTACTCGGAATAGCAAAGTTGTTATCATGGCGACGACGACAAACTACGCAAGTGTGCATGCTAATGACCCGAGGAAAAGAATTTGATTGCATCTCAATTTTGTATTATTATCATCACATTTGCACATTTATTTTTAACTATTCTTTACTTAATTGATATTTAACCCTCTTTTTGAGTAGTTACTTAAATGGAAAGATAAGGATACAAGAAGCTTCTATTTTTTCCCTAATCCTATATAAATTTGAATTTCAATTTAAATTATTTTAAATTAAGAGGAGGAAAAGATATATAATCATCTTCACAATTCAAGTTCAAAATCAGAAGATATGCTTCTATAAGATGAATGAGATAAAGATAATCCTAATAGGGATAAGAAGAATAATTCAAATTAAATAAACTTCAAAATCAGTTCAAACTCGAATTTAGACTGTACATCTTTTAGTATTTGGATCATGACTTTCACTACAAATATTCAAATCTGATGATTCTAGATGCTAAAGAGGACTTGAAGAGCTACGAGTTTGAGTTTACCACTCTGTCCAATTCAGCCGCCTGATGAGTTATATTCAGCAATCAACGCGCCAACTTATTGCAAGATTAAATTCCTGTATTAAATTAGAAACCTTCAAATTTGTATCCTATTGTGATTAGCTTTGAGGCCTATAAAAAGTGTTGTTTTCTTTTTAAAAAAGTTTTAAAAAAAGAAAAAATTCGTTAGTGTCTACCTATGTTAGTATGTTAGTGGACCCTCTCCCACACTTATCTCATGCATTGTCCTGAATGTGTGAATGAAATGCGTGAAATAAAATGTAAAAGCGGTACACCTATAGAGCTATTTAGGTCTATTCCCTCTAGCTCGCTTTCTATTATTCGAATGTGTCCTCTTTAGTGATGAAATTGGAGAGGTCAATTTTTTTGTCATTTTATCTCTTATTCTCACTACCTTGTTCATCACTTTCCTCTTCCTCCTTCTCTTTTTCTCTCCGCCACTATTTACAAATTCATCCTCATTATCATACCATATTATTGGTGCAACATGAATACCTAAAATATGAGCTCATCCTCATACATCTCCTCAAAATTTAATAAACTATATCTTTTGGAGGTATGTAACTAACCAAGGTATCCCTAATCGAATCATTCAAATAGTTAAGTTCATCTTCAAAAAGGTTTTCAAAATTTTGATCAATTTGAGGTTCTTGATAATTGCACCAAATTATAGGACAGGATATAAAAAATGATAGAATGGGGTGGGGATAGTCATGATAATTTGGAAAAAAAAGGTTGATGGATGAAAAGATGGTATCAAATGAAATTACCCAAATGAATTTGGATAGGCCATGAGAATTTTTTTATGATTTTTTTATTAAATTTAAAGAAGAAAAATTAATCAATTAGTAAATAAAAAAATATCATTCTCTCCCTGGCAATGGCACCAAAATTTGATTGCAGGAAAAACAGGGATAAAGTTAAGAATTAGAAGGATGTTATTTAAATGTCGGTTAAATTTCTGCCTTTCGCAATTTATCGGAGGTAGCAAGGCCTATGCGGGTCAAATCCATAAGGAGAAATGTGATCGAAGCTTTTCGGTATCTTTTTATGAGTTAGATTGATTAGGTTATTCTTCTTTGCGCTAAAAGAAAATACTATGTTAAGTGTTAGAATTAGAAAAAGGATAAAGATAGAATTGGATTAAAAATTAGAGTTTTGAAAATATTAAAGAGCAAGGTTTACTAATCATCTACCACTGCTAACTTACTAACCTATGCTAGATTAAACTTCAATTTGAACCATAAAAATTATACCTTAGAATTGCATTTAATTTAAGTAAGATACTTAAGATGGAGAAACCATATTTGAAATAATCATTAACCAAGACCTAACATTAAACTATTAAAATTCTTTAAGCATAAAATAAGAAAAATAATCAACATTAAACTATCAAGGTTATCTAAGTATAAAATAAGAAAAATCATTGAGAAGTATTAGAAAATAATAGATTTAACTATTGTTATGTGTCTTCAAGAGTATTAGCTATTTTTAGGGTTTAAGCATGCGTAGAATCCAATCGATTTATTCTAACATAGAATTAATAGTAGTGATGGAAGTGACTAGTAAACCATGAAAAGGACTAACTACTCATGATAAAAACTAAAGAAAGCATGGTAAATGAGAAAGCAAGTAAATAAAGTAAGTAAATAAAGATAAATCAGAGAAAAATCTTTTTATTAGTGTTGTCACCTTCAATTACAATGAGCCTCCTTCTTCTCTATAAAACTTTAACTAGAAGTAGAACTAAAACTAGAACCAGAATTTAAAATTTCTAAAGAAATTTGGAAGAGAAACTAAAAAAAATACTAAGTTATGATCTCTGATATGAATATACTTGATTATAAGAGATTTTAGTTTTTTATATAGGCCTCAAAGCTAATTACAATATGATACAAATTAGAAGGTTTCCTAGTTCAATACGGGAATTCAATCCTGCAGCAAGTTGGCGTATTGATTGCTGAATATGACTCATCGGATGGCTGAATTGGATTTAAGTACCAAATAAGAAAACTTGTCCCTTCATTTTACCATCTCTGGTATTGCAAGCATTCTTCATGCCAAATCCATATGATATGCCTTGGGTTGTGCCCATTATCACAAAACCAAGGGATATCTTTGATTTAAGTACCAAAGGTGAATGCTTGGAGGTAATTCCCATCCGAACCGATCCTAATATGGTGGCTACTTCTACTGACGATATTGACCCTATGGAGGAGTAACAAATATATTCTAATTTTTTCACTTTAATTATGTACCAGATTTTTCAATGTAAAATAGTATTAATGTATGACTACTTTATATCTGAAGATGATCTACTTGCATATATGTACTTTATTTCTGGAGATGATCTAATTATATGTATTGTATGACTGCTTAATTTTATGTGTTGTGTATTGTGTTGACTTACATATATTTATTGTACAACTTCCTAACTTTATATCTTGAGTTCATAATTGTGAAACACATGTCTCCTAAAATGGCAGCATTATCCTTCAACCAGTCCAGGAGAAAGAACAGGCCAAGTTATAGTACTAATGATCTTGTGTTTAATTAGTGACAGATTTATGATCAAGATTTTAGTAGGTGCATAGCTTCAACAAAGGACTTGAAGTCAAGTTTTGGAGCTAGCACAGTGTTTGGACCAAGTCAAGAAGGCTTCAAATGAAGACTTCAAGAAGATGAAGACTTGAGTCTAGGTTTGTTTTATAAGATTTTGTTTTAGATAAAATGTAAAGGATAGAGTAGTTGGTGGATTGCTCAAGTAACATATACACACACACTCTTGATTTAGTTTGTTTTAGAAAACAATTTTTACTTTGGAAAAATACCTTTTGGTTTTTGGAATTTCTTTTATACATATCTTTTATCCAAAATCATGTTTAGAGTTTAAGGTCAAAAACATAGATATTTCGCCATGTTTGTGTAGTGGATTATATCCATACACCCTATGCTTTCAAAGTTGTTTAAATATCTTGTTTTTGTATTTGGAGATGTTTCGGAAAAACAAAGTTTGGAAAAATACTGTTTTTCATTTAAGCCAATTTTTCCAACTTACAAAAATAGTCCAAATCATTTATAACATGCCTTGATTTTGTGCAAGCATGTTTATTTATTAAAGTATTTTGGTAAAACTATTTTTGTAGATTTTTTAGTATTTTATGGGATTTTATTTAAGCCAAATGACCAAGTTTTCTTTCCCAAAATCCCTGACCAGGCTTCAGCCGGTCGACCGCAGCTTGAAGTCGGCCGACCGTCACGGTCGACCGACGTGCACAGACATGCACGCCTTTGTGCACTGGAGGGCCGGTCGACCGACCCGTCGACCACCAGAGAGCTTCTGCTCTCTGGAAAACCCTGGTCAACCGGATCGGTCGACCGACAGAGAGACTGCTCTCTGTTTCAGAGGCTCAGTCGACCGGGCCGGTCGACTGAAGCCCCAACGGTCGGATTTCTGACCGTTGGCGGTCGACCGGCAGTTCTGACAGACCCCAACGGCTAGTTTTTCTATCTCTATAAATTTGGGGGTTTGGGCGCTGTTTTGATTAAGATTTTTGGAGAATTTTAGAGCCAGTTTTTCCTACTCTTTCAAGAGGTTTTTCTCCACAAAATTTAGAGCCAATACTTTCAATTAAAAGGAGAGTTTTTATCAAGATGAAAACTAGTTTTAAGCAAATGAGAGGAATGTTTATGTTTTAAGTTTAAAATGTATGAATCATCAAAACTAGACTATACTAGCACATCTAATGGGTTCAAATAAGCATTAAGCCCAACATATATAGATTTATTTGTGGCCCACTATATGCACAAGTATAAATCCTAGTCTTAATGAAACTAACATCTAAACATGTAATCAACACATGAAACATAAAACCAAGATATAAATCAACATGATAAAAATAAACATGATTATTATGAATATCCACATGTTATTAGATTTATGATGTACATGATAGCTAATCAAATACGAGAACACAAAATAATAATCCATATTAAACATGGGTGTCTCAAATACTATACATGTATGTCAAGAATCTAATTAACATGACATTTTCATACTAATCACTAAACAATGAAACATGCTATAAACAATGAATATTAAAAGCATGAAAACAATAAATAGGAGTTAGGAATCGTTACCAAAACCTAGAAGGCAACTCTCCTTGTCTCCAAAACATGGTGGTCCTCTCCACCAAACATCCCTTGAAAGTGATGCATCCAAAATGTTCTCTTTAAGCACGGAACGCATCCACTCCAAGGTACCGCTACTCTCACGTCATGTGAGAGCCCACACCTACATCAAATAAAGGAGGGGTGGTCTTTGGTACCCATATCTTCTTGGGTCCATGGGGGTTAGTACCTTCTCTAACCCAAACAAACTTCTTTGCTAAATTTGACACATGTAATCTATCATAACAAAATTTAGCAAGGTGGCCCATACGTCCACAATGTGTACAAGTGTACACATGAGCATACTTGTGATGGGTGTGTCCGTGAGGAGCATGTGTATGTCGTGGAGGGTGTGCATGAATAGATGGAACTTGTTTCTTTCGAAACAAAGATTCCAATCGTGTATGCCCAACAACACATTGGCTCAAAGTGGAGCCCAAACAATCTACACTCTTCTTAAGCATGGATATATCATTATCAATCAAAGAAGAAGTGTGGCATGCAATAGGTGAAGTGTGTGATACTACCCTAGCATGGCAAACATGTGCATCAATTTTATTTTGTAAAACAATATTTTTATCTAAACAAACATTCAACTCATTTGAAATAGAAGTAATTTTATTTTTCAAAGCAACATTCTCCTTTAAAACAAAATCAACTTTTGAAGACAAATTTTCATTTTTCTTCAAAAGAACATGACAATCATTTTTAGATTTTAAAACTTCATTTTCTTTTAAAACAAGATTAAGTTGAGATCTAAGTGAGTCACATTCACTAGAAACCTCTTCCTTTTCTTGCAAAACAATCTCAATTTTAGAAGACAATTTTTCATTTTCTTTATTTAAAGCAAAAGTCTTCTTTTTCAACAAATTATATTTTTCAATTAATTTTTCACAAACTATAGATAGTTCTTCATTCAAAGTATGGGGATCAACATAATCATCACATGAAGAACTAGCATCAAAACTATCTAGTTGAGATTCTGATTGTACCTCAAGGGAGTCATTCCCTTGGACCATCAAGCATTGTGAGTCGGATTCTCCACTAGACTCCTCCGGTTGAATTGAAAATTGAAGCTTGGAGGTGGTGGTTGTCAACATATTCCACACTGCAAATGCGGAATCAAAGTTAGAAGCAAGCATAAGATATTCTTTATTTAATGTGCTTCTAATAGCCTCAAGGGCTTGTGCATTGGCCCCTATATGATTGCGGTCACCAAGATAACATCTCTTGGTAGCGGCAAGGAAAACATGCAAACCTAGGGTCTTTAGGTACATGGACATCCTATACTTCCAAACAACAATGTTGGAAGGGTCAAAGCTAGGTGGGGTCATGAAGTCCATGGTAAACTATATGTGTGTGCAAACAAGCAAATGCAATAATAGATTAGCAAAAAAATGATCTCACTCCTAGGATGTTAAGCCTAAGTATCAGGAGCGTTGGCTCTGATACTAATTGAAAAACACTTAGAGGGGGGTGAATAGGTGTAAGTGCTAATCTAAAAACTAAGTACGCTAAATGCGGAAGCTTAAAAAACTATTTGCAACACACTTAATACAACCAACAAGTGTAGCTGAATTCCCCGTGAAGGGCTCTGGACTAACTCCTCTTGATTCCCTAAATATGGGTTGAGGTGCTATATGAAGCTCTTGTGGTTAAGTATAAGTGAGGCACACACAAACAACCACCATATACAAGATATAGCAATATGAAATATGTAAGGTACAATGCAAGCAATGTATGATATGAATAATGAATGATGCTTTGCACTAAATAAAGAGAGAGAGAGAGAGTAAAGAGACAATGGATCAAACGCAAATACAAAGATATGTTTCGAAGTTCGAGCCCCTATCTCTACATCCCCGCCTTCACCACCGTGAAGGATTTCCAATCCACTATCTCCCACCGAGGGAACCTCTACCGAAGAGGATTTGTTACAACAAAGGGAGTACCGAACTCCTCTCTCAAACACCGCCTCACAACCGAGGGATAGGCCCGTAGCCAAACAACAACCAATCCACCTCACACTTGAGGGATACAAACCAACAACCAACTCCACCTCACCAAGAGGGAGTAAACACCAACCTCAACCTCTACCAAAGAGGGAGCAAACCAATACCACTCCGATCAACCTCTACCAAAGAGGGATACACAAAGCAAGGAGGGTTTACAACTTAGAGGCTCAACAACCTCAAACAATCTCTTTTCCACAAAACAAAGATCCTAATAGAATAGGATAGAAGATAAGCTCAAGTGTGAAAAACTAGGTGTTTGGAAAACAAAAACTCAAAGAAAGAAACTTGGGAAAACTCCTGTAAAAGATAGGAAATGAAAGCCAAGACAAATCTCCCAAAATACTCTTTTCTTTGATTTTTCCAAAAACCTAAAACAAATAAGATTGGAAGTTTAAAGCCCAAAATACTTTTGAAAACTTGTTTTAAACTCTGGGGAAACTGTAATTTTTCTCTTGTAAAAACCTTGGCCAAAATCCCAAAGAAATGGGTTTATATAGGCCAAAACAGAAACTAGCCGTTAGGCTGATCTGGCAGCCTGACAGGCTAGCGGTCGGCCGGCCGGCCGACCGCCAACGGTCAAAAATATGACCGTTGGGCCAAACCAGTCGACCGCCCGCCGACCGAAATAAACAGAGAGCACTGCTCTCAGGTCCGTCGGCCGCCCGGCCGACCGGACCTGTAGCTGCCAAACGTGCACAAGCCTGTGCACGTCGGTCGACCTCATGGGTCGACCGGCCTTAGGTGCGGTCGACCCGTGCGATCGGCCGTCCTGGCCTGTCAGCCACTGTTCTGAGACAGAAACACAGTTAAAATATTTTTCTAAAAATCTTTTAAGTCTTGTAAAAATACCCAAAAATAGTTTTATCATTTTGCATTGATATATAAACATGTGATAAAAAGTTTAGCTCAAATATCAATCAATATGAACTATTTTTATGTTTTATCATTTTTACCAAAAACCAAAACATGTATTTTTATCAAACTTGGATTTTTCAATAGGAAATCTGATTTTTCCTAAAACACATGAATAGACATATCAAAATAAGTTTGTTTAAAAAATGAAGCATGTATGTATATTGAACAAATCTAATATACATAAAAATTATTTAAACTTGTTTTGATCTAAACTATTCATGAAAACAAATCCAAACATAGAACTTGTGTGTTATGTGCACTTGAGCATATCAACTATACTAAGCTTTACAAATGGATCTAAACACACTATCTAAACTATGGATACCTAAGTCTTCTTGACGATCTCCATCTTCAAGTAGACCCGATCCAAAACACCATCCATGGGCTAGGCAATGTGTGATCTTGAAGCTTGAGCCCTGGAATCACCATGAAAAACTTCTAAACTCCTTGTTGAAGCTAATCACCAATTAATATCTTGGTTAATGATCTGAAACTTAAACAACACAAGATTATTAGTAAACATAACTACATGAGTTAATCATCATCAAAACTAGGGTGGAATGCCTTTGGGCCAACAAATACTAGGTCAACGGTTTGACCTGGCCAGCCCTCTCGTAGAGGCATAGAAAGTCTCATGCAAGGCTGGATGTAGCCTCTCGCGGGCTAGATTTAGCACCGCACGAGGGCTAAAAGCTTTTAATCAGAGCCGTCATGACTTCGGCGAAGCTAGAAAAATAGCCATGTGCGGCTATGTTGAGCTTCAGGCGAAGCTAGCACTTGGCTCATTATTGAGCTTTGAAGAACTTCAAGGCGAAGTTAATGAGGCTAGATAATTTAGCCTCTAGAGTGAGGCTAGATAATTTAGCCTCTAGAGTATCTTGGGCTCAGGCGAGGCTGAGTATTAAGCTGACTTAACCTCAAAAAGCAGTATTTGGCCTGCTGTCTGCTTCACTGGATCAGCGGGGCCTGAGTTTCTGCTTGACCTTCGGGATGTGTTGAGTTGGTCATCAACTTGTCCGCGTTGTCTTTTATAGATATCGACAAGTTGGGTATCGTTCTGACCAGTTGAAAAGCTATATGGGAGTTTGTCTTTTTAAATATGTCAACACTCACTCTCCATCTTGTCTTCTCTTTCTCTCTTCTCCATCGCCAACGGTCGACCAGACCGCCGCCGGCCATCGCTACACCATCGTTGTTGGTCGCGCATCCCTTGACTGCCTCCACCTTCTTCCTCTGCTCTCTCTTATTCTCTCTCTATCTCTCTCTCTCCCCCATATAGGACCCGCACCCAAACCCAATAACGCATAAACCCGCCCCGTTAGCCCATTAACCCTTTTACCTATTTACTTAAGTCATCTGGGTTCGGGTTATTGGATCTAAACCCGACCCGTTAGCAACCCAAACTTGCTTCTAAATTAAATAAAGGTAATTTACGTTAACCCCCAGTAAACAATATTTATTGCATTTAAACATTATAAATTATATTTTAACTCATTTCTATGTTTTAGTGTTCGGGTGATATCTTGATCATCCGGAGTCCGATCTGGACAATTCTGAAGCCATTGTGATCGTAGGAAACAGAACTACATAAGAACTATGTGAGTGTTTTTCTTTTATAAATTATAATATATTGTGTTGAATGAAAACACTTGATTGCTTTATTTAATAAAACATGATTATTGGTAAATCACTATTAATATTATTTAATAAACTGTAATTATTATTAAAATACTACAATTAGAATATGCCTGACTGCTCTTTATACACGTTCAATAAAATAATAAATTATCATGTTTCTTGATTTAATATAAATATTAGTGAATTATCTATATATATTAAGTAATTAAAAGATGTTGATAAAGAAAATCCAGATTTATAAATAAATTGATAATTTAAATATGGTAACCTAGATAATTGTGTTTAATTACTTAGTGATATTGATCATGTTAATAATAATGAAATCATTATAATAACATTGATATAAATCTATTGACACATGTTCTTCTTACATATATCACCTTGACAATGTCACCGCTACATGGATATTCTATTGTACTGGACCGCTGTTATTTTATGTACTTGTATCACCGTTACACGGACATTGACATTACCTTTACTTGTATAATCTAGTATACCGGACACTCCATTACACTAGACATTGTATTTCATGTACACACTTGTTATACTTGATGGTGTTATTTCATGTGCTCGTATCACCGTGATACGGATGCTTTATTACACCAAACACTGTTATTTGTATCACCATTACATGGAGGCTATTAATTTATATTCATATCATTGTTACATGGATTCACCTGTATACATACTTTGACTGTTCTTTTCTTCATGTTGGCCGAATCATTATTCCTATTACATTATTTACTGATACATGAATATTCTTGTATTCCTGTGATATGAGTATTGAATACAGTATATAATCATTTCTGGTAGTACTGTACTGATATGAAACTCTTATTACTTAGATATATTTCCTATTGATTTTAATGGGTGGAGCTAAGTGCCACAAGAAAGCTACCATGGGGCCACCTCTAGAGTCTCTTTTGTTTCTCGCTATCATGTTCAGTGATACAAATATTGTTCATATTATGTTATCTTATTATATGCTACATGCACTATCATTGTTCCTGATTCATTGTGTAATTCATTTACAATAAATATAACGTGGGTTGGGGGAGGCTTGACGGTTGATTAGGTCATGTCGAGTGGATGTCTTGGATCCATATTTTTTCCCACTGCAAGAGACGTGGTAGTACTGACTACCGCTTGTATTGTCTATAACTCATTGAGCTTCTTGTTTTTTACTCATGCCCTAGTGGGTAGCCTTGGTCTAAGTTGTCAGGGGCTTATTTAAGGTCGTGATCTCAGGTATGCACAGGATACACCCACCTGATTAGAGTTTTTCGACCATTGAGTTTCTAATTAACATAATAAAATGATATAATAATGATGATGATGGAAACACTTGTTATTTGGTCACTCTCTCATTCGGGTACCAATTAACATAATAAAACGACATAAACAATGGTGATAACGGAAACACTTGTTATTTGGTCTCATTCGGATCATGGCACCCGTATGCCATGTCCGGATGGGTTCGGCTGGAGTACGGGCTTTAGTATGAACTGCCAGTGGTACGGAACACTAGAAGAAATTGATTAAAATATCAGGTGTTACTGATTGTTATTATTGTGTAAATAATATGACTTGCTTGGTACATATATATTATTTTTCATTTATACTTGTTACAGTTTCTGATATTTTATCTACCACCATGTCACATGTATACCTTGCATTTCATGTGGAGACACACGATGCATGTACACGTATGCTCTACATTTTATGTATTCTCTGTTTCATGTATTCTCTGTAGACGCATTGTTGTTGTATAACTACAACATTATAGTATGGTTGCTCTGCGTACTTCATGTATAACTGTTCATATTAATCATGATACTATCATGTTACTGTCACTATTAGTTTAAATAATAAATATAAAATAATAAAATTTGATATATATTACTTAAATAAATTGATTTTATTGGTATAACATAATAATATAAAGTTTGGTGATATATAAGACTCTTCCTGATAATATTAATTGATATTAATGTTATATAATTGGATAATATTGTAGAACTAATACAGTTGTAACATGTTAGGTATTTATAATGTTATAGTGTTAATATAAAACTTGTTTATATTTATGCATATAACTCGATTGTTTGTATAATTATATTGTATTACTAGTATTTAAATGTGTATTATATAGTATCGTGATTGTACTACTATTATATTATATATATTACTGTTTCTTTCATTTTACCACTCACTAGGTCGCTTTTGACGATCATGGGTTTGCATGCCTAGGTTAGAGATCCGAAACTTTGTAGTATCTGATACTCTAGGGGATATTAGTAGGAGACTCGACGCCTTTATTATTCATAAGTATATTTATTATTCTATTTTTATTTCCTGATTTATTCCTTTTCTCTTCTCTATCATGATCACTGACCTCTTTTGATGTATTCTTGTACTTATTAAAGCTGGTATTATTGTGTATATTGTGTTTATTTTTCTGTATTTAGTCTTAGCGTATGTATGTCAGGGTATTTTCACCCTGAGTATGTACATCATTATAGCGTCTCCTATCCATTGGATTAGGGCGTTACAAGAAACAAGAAAAGAAAATTTATAGTATTTGAAAAGCCTCTAACTGTAACCTTTTAATTCTAACGATTGTCATTTAACAGTTATGATTGCTGAAACTTTCCAATAATCATATCTTTTCTAATTGATTTTGTTCAAAACTTAAATTAATTAGGCGAGCAAGAACCTAATACTTTTAAGAGTAATGCTAATTATACTATTAATATTGGTAAATTGTACTACTAATTGATTGACAAGTGGAATACGCTAGCAATTCATAAGGATAGACCCCACATGTTAGTCTAATAGTAGTATAACATAGTATAAAATTAGCAGTGCAAGCATTATCCTACTTTTTATAACTTGTAGTGATACAAAATGCAAAGTGTTAAATGTGCTTAATGACGCATCAACATGCTCCCACACGCGTTCACGATGCAACACATCGTAAGCCTATGTAATGCTCTAATCCAGACAATAAAGCTACATCGGTGCTTGTGTGTGTGTGTGTATATTGTTTTTTATTATTGTTTTGCTAGGGAATTGCATTTCTTATATAGAAAATGGAACACACCGACTTATTCCCAACAAATTAGAAGATTCCCAACAAAATGGACTCTGTGGGTAGTAACTAACTCATGCAATTACTTTTTTATAGGTAGCCCCACCCCTCCTCTCGCCAACCCCACAATGTACGCGGTTTGTACTCAATGCGTGGTGGTGCGTCAGCTTAGGACATGTTTGGTATTTTGACAGTAAGGGAATAAGAAAGAGAGAAGATGAAGATAAAATGAAGAAGGGAAGTTCTTCCTGTCTTCAATGAATGGGTTGTTTGATGGGAAGAAGAAGGTAAGAGGGGAAGAGAAAGGAGGAGGGAGAGAAAGGGAGGGGAATTAGAAAATTAATTTCTAATCTAGATCGGCGAGCTCCGGCTCTC
Organism: Agave tequilana; assembly: GCA_038442645.1. NCBI lineage: Eukaryota > Viridiplantae > Streptophyta > Magnoliopsida > Asparagales > Asparagaceae > Agave > Agave tequilana. Next base: position 30,850 of record JAVJIF010024149.1, read on the forward strand.
TTTACGGCCAATTTGGCCAAAGAGATTGAGAAAGAACCCCGACCTTGATCCCTGCGCCGATCTAAGTGAACGCCAGCTCAGATTTCTTCCTTTTTCTTCCCCTCCTCTTTCTCGGCAAGCCAAATACCAGAGATCGAAAGAGAGCTCGTTTCTTCTTTCTTCTTCTTTCTTCCAAGAAAACAAACAGGATCTAGATGTGGTAGAATTGTTTCACATGTCTGAAATTTTGAAAAGATTAGATAAGTACAAAAGTCAGAAATTTCAAGAAGTAGTGTTGGAATTGAAGAATATATATATGAATCTTCGAGATGAATTATGGCGAGATCCGTTGATCGAATCAACTGGTTGATGGTTGAGTATGTTCTCCTTCCATTGGTGATAAACGTGGTATATTCACATGTTCATTCCGACTTCGAATGAATGAGATATTCAAGTCCAAAGATTGCCTAATTCAAAGCCAAATGGGACTAAAGTTAGCTACAAGCATTTAGTCCCACATTGCCATGGGATGGAAGCCTATGGTGTATAAATAGAGAAAATTGAGAACAAAGGGCGTGCCCTTTGGGTACTTGGAGTTTTCGCGCGCGAAAAGGAGGGAACTATGCTCACACGTGCGTGCGTGCGCGCGCGCCGGTGCCGGAGCCGGAGCCGGAGCCGGTGCCGGGTCAGGCTCGGGCTCGGGCTTGGGTCTGAGTTCGGGTTCCCTACCTGGACTGGTTCTTTTTGAATCGGGTCTCAGGGTATGTGCCGAACAGATCCGCTCCACTCCACTACCCAATCCGCTCCAGCCCGCCAACGGGTGTCCGCGCGAACAGATCCGAGCCGCCCGCCAACGGGTGTCTGCGAGCGGATCCGAACCGTTCGCCAACCGCTGTCGGAAAACCGACCGTGCGGTTGGGCGGTTGAACGGTTGCGACGGTTCTGTCCGAACCGTCGCAACTGTTGACTTTTGGCGGACGAGAATACCCTTCCGGAGCGCTATAAATAGCGCTCCAGAGGTTCATTCTAAGACACACCGAAAAACAGAAAGATCTCTCTCTCTCTCTCTCTAAAGTTCTGAATTAAGTTCTGAACTGGGCTTCAGCGTGAAAGCGACTTCCAGCCTGAAGTGGGAATCCGCGACTTCCAGCGTGAAGTGGGAATCCGAAGCGACTTCCTAAAAGGAGATTTTGCCAAATTGTTCTGAAAGAGGAATCAGAAAATTCAACAGATTCTTTTATAAGAATTGTTGTCTGAATCTGGTACTTCTGAAGAAATAATATTCTTCAACCTTCCTTCGTCCTCAACAGTGGGTGCTCCTCCAGAGAGTAAAGGCAAATATTCGTTTGAAATTTGTCCTTGTACCGCTGCTTCAAAGATCCTGTGAAGGTACTGGTTGACTAAGGTTCGACCGTACGGTGATTTGGTAGTACTATCCAAATACCGTGAAAGAGTGTTGTATCTTGGGAGACCAGCGTCCATTATCCCGTTAGCACCGGTGCAGGGGATGTAATTGTCTTAAGGAGATTCGCTCTAAGCGTACCTCACTCTAAATTACTGTATAAGTGGATTCAGTCCTTTATACAGGGGATATACTTTACTGTATATCGAGACTGACTTGGATTCAGTCTAATTGGTGCTTTAACTAAGAAGGAAATTGAAAGGGGGTTCTTAAATTAAGGAACGTTCTATTGAACGGAAAACCTCCCACCTGATATTTGCCGACCTGGCCAATTAGATTGTTGATATCTCAGTGATCTTGATTAGTTGTCAGATTGATTCTTGTTAAGCAGAATATCCAACATTCTTAAGACAATTACCGTTTCTTACTTCTGTTCTGCTTGAACTTGCAGAAAATATCTGAGACAAATCAAGATAGTACTAGCAAGGCAACAAACATGCAGCTTCAAAGTTTGATGCCTACTCCACTTCCTAACCCGAAGCCGGAGAAGCCAGGAAAATTCGACGGCACAGAATTCAAGAGGTGGCAACAGAAGATGCTCTTCTACTTGACCACTCTTCATCTGGCCAAATTCCTGCAGGAGGATCTGTTGGCCCAAAGGCCTATCACCCTAGTTTTGATGATGATCAACTCATGAAGTTATGTTTACTAATGATCTTGTGTTTAATTAGTGACAGATTCCTTATCAAGATCTTAGTAGGTGTGGAGCTTCAACAAAGGATAAAATGTCAAGTTGGAAGTTAGCACCGGTCGATTCACGAGCCTATGCATCAAGACCACATCTAGAGATGAGCTCGGTGGATTGCATGTGGACCAAGTCAAGAAGATGAGAAGACTTCAAGGGAAGACTTCAAGAAGATGAAGACTTGTGTCTAGGTATAAGATTTTTGTTTGTTTTAGTTAAAATGTAAAGGATAGATAGTTGGTGGATTGCTCAAGTTCATATCACACACACACTCTTGATTTATGTGTTTTCATAAAGATTTTTAGTTCTAGAAAATACCGTTTTAGTTTTTGGTGTTTCAATATACATATGTTTTTAACCAAACCTTTTTAGAACTCTCGTCCGTCCTGCTGATCTGCTCGACACACTTTTAGTTTTCTAGTCATAACTTTTGATTCCTATATTCAATTAACATGATTTATATTGCATTTTAAAGATGACTTTCAGAGCTACATTTAATATTCAATAAACATCTTCTGATTTAAATGTGAAGAATGTCAAATATTAGGTTGAGTCTGAAAAACAGTTTTCAGTTTTTGATTTGATACCTTTAGTATTTTATTGATAACTTTCAATTCCAAATTGATATTGATTTGATTTAAGTTGCATTAGAAAGAAGACTTCAATATCTACAAATTCATCCTATATACTTATTCCCAATTCGAACGTTTTAGACCTCAAAACTGTGCTCCAAGTTAACCCATTGCACAGAGGTCGGTCGACCGGGCCGGTCGACCGACGTGCACAAAACTGTGCACGTCTGGCAGTTTTGTGCGGTCGACCGAGCCGGTCGACCGGAACTGAGAGCAGTGCTCTCTGTTCTTCTCGGTCGACCGGGCCAGTCGACCGGAGGCTGTAACGGTCAGATTTTTGACCGTTACCGGTCGACCGGGCGGTCGACCGGCAGCTCTGACAGACCCCAACGGTCAGATTTTTCTGACCTCTATAAAAGGGGGTTTTATCATTGTTTTGAGCCAAGATTTTAGGAGAGCTTTTGTCCAGTTATTTCCATTCTTTTAGCAGAGTTTTCTCCACAAAATAGAGTGCCAATATTTCCTATCAAAAGGGATTTTATCAAGAGAGTGTTTATTGTGATTTCTTGAGTTTTCCATCAAAAGTTCTTTCCTTGATTTCTCACACTACACTTGAGCATCCATTGAGCTATTCATCCTATAGGTGTTGTAGTGAGAGTTTTTGTAGGTGATCAAGTGTTTAGATCACCAAGATTTCATCTTGTACTTTGAGGAGACGGGCAAGTGTGCTCGTGGTTGTTTAGGGTTCGGGTGCGAACTCTTGTAGCTTGAGGTGCGGCCTCGACGAGCCGGTGGGCTTGTGGTGTGTAAGGGACTTTGGGAGTCCGAGGGCTTGTAGGTGTTGCGGCACCAAGGAGAGATCCGGTTGGATCGTGCATAGTGGAAATCCTTCGTGTGTCGAAGGCGGGGATGTAGAGCAAGTGTGCTCGAACCTCGAAACAAACCCTTTGTGTTTGCGATTGCTCACTCTTGCTCTCTTACTCTTTTTGTCTCTATTATATCTTGCATTACTTACATTGTATTTACTTTACATGCTTGATATACCCTTGTGCATATTTGATATATACTTGCGTGGGATTGTTGCTAACACTTGTATTCAACCAAGAGAGCCAACGCGGCACCTCAACCCATTCAAGGGGAATCTAGAGGAGTTTGTCCAAAGCCTCGCAAGGGGAATTCGGCAACACTCTTGTGTTATACATAAGTGTTTAATTAAAAGAAGTTTAATTTGTTCATCTTAGTTTTAATTCCGCATTATTTGTTCATAAGTGACCATTAGATTAGCCATCACCTATTCACCCCCCCTCTAGGTGATCTTACAATTGGTATCAGAGCTAGTGCTCTTGATATTGGGTCTAACAACCTAAGAGTTAAAGATCCTCATTTTAGGCTAATCACAAGATTTGTACACACACCATGGACTTCATGTCACCACCCACCTTTGACATTCTTAACATCCAAATTTGGAAGGTTAAGATGTCATTGTACCTCAAGGCCTTAGGATTTCATGTCTATCTTGCCACTACTAATAATGCATATTGTTTAGATGGTAAGAATATTGAGGCTAATGCAAAAGCCCTAAGTGCTTTAAGATCTAGCCTAGATGATGTTTATTTATCTAGGGTTGCTAATCTTGATATGCTTTTGTAGTTTGGAACACCCTCCTCTCCCTTGGCGAAAATGAACAATACTATGCGGGGAGCGATTCGGACGTTGGAAGCGACATCTCCAACGTATGCTACATGGTCCAAGGGGATAACCCCCTTGAGGTAAATTCCAAATCCGATGATGAGGACATGTCATATGATGAGCTCACTTCTTTTTGCCAAACAATTCTTGAAAAATATGACATGATTAGAAAGAAAATAAAAATTTGAAAAAGAACATTGCTTGCATGCATATAGAACAAGATTCATTTAAATCTAACATTGCATGTTTGGAAAAAGACAACAAAAACTTGAAAAAGAATTTTGATTGCATGCTTAAAGAAAAAGATTCATTAGCAAACAAGATTGCATGCTTAGAAAAAGAAAAGAAGATTTGAAAGATAAAAATGTTTCCTTAATGTCCAAATTAAATAATCTTTGTGAAGGAAACACTATTTTGAAAAATAAGATTGATATGGTGGAAAAACAAAAGGAAGTTGTTTTTCAAGAAAATATTACTTTGAAAAGAAAATTTTGTGAAAAAGAAAAAGGTTTTGTTTCACAAAAGAAAAAGAAAAATGATTCTTCATCTCATCATGCTTCTCATGCCACCACTAATGAGATTAAAGATTTGAAAAATAAATGAATAATTTGAGTTCAACCTTGAACTCTTGTGCATTCATCATTCTAAATTGGAGTCCTTGTTTTCAAAGAAACAAACTCCTTCCTCTCATGCACATCATCATGCTCATGCTTATGTTGCCAACATGATCACACTCCTACACATAAGCATACTAAGGTGTACGTTTGTACACATTGTGGCCGCAAAGGCCATTTAAGAAATATTGTTATGATAGATTAGGTCATTTCAATTTTGCCAAGAATAAGAATTTTTGGGTGCCTTACAACAAGACTAACCTCAAAGGACCCAAGAAAATATGGGTACCAAAACTCCCACCCTTTGATTTTGATGTAGGTGAGGGCTCTCACAAAACGTGAGAGATTTGGTGCCTTGATGGTGGGTGCAATTGAACTAAAATGACACATACTTAGAGCACCGCTATCAAGGAATTTTGGTGGGTCAACCACCCACGCTAGGAGCTTTGAAGTTGGTAACAATTTCTAAACTCCTATTTCATTTATGTACATGCCTTTTAATTTCATGTATCATATAGCATGTTCATATTTTTTTGGTGCTTCTTGTGGCATTTACATGCTTAAATGTAGAATATGTCAAAACTTGCATTTATACATATATGAATAGTGAACTACAATTGACTCATATATATTTGAACTTCATGCTCATTTGTATCCACTATATGCATGTGTAAAGGCTAGTTTTGATGATTCGGTCATTTATACTTGTTATGCCTATCTTTGATCTTACTTCATGTATATGTGTGTTTAATTCAAATCTAATAAATATACATGTATACCCTTGAGTCACTTGCCTTCATGCAATATATATTGGACTCTTTTCATATTTGGGATATGTATGCATATTAGAATTGGATAAATCATACATATACCATGAAGATTAGTATTTTAAATAAATAATAATAAAAAAATGATTTTTCATGTTTTTGATTTGTACAACAAAATGTGATTTATGATCTTTTTGAGCTTGAATGACTATTTTCATAAAAATGCTATTTACATGATCTTTTGAACACTCATCTTTATGATACAAAATATTTTGAGCTTTATAGACCATGATGATTAAATCTTTATGTATTTAGCAATGCTTTATGAAAAATATATGATTTGTTTTAAGATGAAAAATAAGATTTTCATGAGATTCATGCTTCACTTTCTATTTTCATGAAAATACCATTTACATAACCTTTGAACACTCATCTTTTATGATAAAAGATAATTTGTGAGCTTTATGGACTATGAGTGCTTAAACTTGTATGTATTTAGTATAATTCATGAATAACATATGATTTCATGTTTTTGAAGGATCTTTAACTAGTTTTTCAAAAATTATTTATAACTAGTTATTTATTCTTCAAATTTGGTAGTGCTTAAACATAACTATCTTTTAAACCTACCAATTTTGGTTATGAGTATATACATGATTTACAGTGTTAATTTTATAATTGGTATATTACTCACATTTTGGTTCCTATATATGTATGCCCTAATTTCAAATTGGTCTTATCTATTCACATACATATATATGATTTTCTTGTGCCTGCTTTACAATTGATTTACATTCTTAAAGCATAAAAAGTTTATGCTAAGTTCACACCTTATATTAGCTATGCATAAGCTTATAAAAATAAAAAGATTTATTTTAGATCTTTCATTTGGTATCATAGGCCTCACTTCAAATTTGTTATATGATTACAATTTATATCAATATGTTTGAAACAAAATTTTTTTTTGCAATGATAACTTGATATCACACATCTTCAAGTGCTATTTTCTATTGGTATCAAAATTACAAATTATGATTGGTTCAAAATTTGTTTTATTGGGAAAAGTTCAAAATTTTGTTTGATAAAGAAAAATTAAAAATGTTTTGTTTTGTATTTCCTATATGCAAGGAGAGCTTAACATCTCTCTTACATATAGATTCATGTTGAGTATATTATAAATTGAGGAGCTTAACATCTCTTCTTTATATGATATACGTGTGTAGGGGGAGCTTCACATCTCCTTCTATGCATTACATAGTTGTGTTGTGTGAATTAGGGCTTCACATCCCTCTTTCATGCAATGCACATTGTAGGGAAGCTAACTTAACGTCTTCCTCTTCATGAATGTATATCGCATATAAATCTTTATTGGTTGATTTGTATACCCCTCCTTATTTCTTTGTTTTTGACAAAAAGGGGGAGAAAATTTTTTTGATTTGATTTTACTTTGAACCCTTTGTTGATGATTGACAAAAAGGGGGAGAAGTATTTGAGTATAATGCATGTTTTCTTTACTTAAGGGGGAGAAGTATTTGTCTTCCTGTTAGTTATGCATATATATGCATGTTTTCTTTACTTAAGGGGGAGAAGTATTTGTCTTCCTGTTAGTTATGCATATATATTTTTTTTTTTTTTTTTTTGTATTGGTTTGCAAATAATAGGAGAAAAAGATTTGTTTTTGTGTTATCTCCATTCATTTGCATACATGTCATGTGCTTCATTGTCATATCTTTATCATTTATTTGATATGCATGAGTTAAGGGGGAGCTTCTTTGAAGCTTTACTTTAATCCATGCATATATAACTTCATGAGTTTTGTCATCATCAAAAAGGGGGAGATTGTTGGCCCAAAGGCCTATCACCCTAGTTTTGATGATGATCAACTCATGAAGTTATGTTTACTAATGATCTTGTGTTTAATTAGTGACAGATTCCTTATCAAGATCTTAGTAGGTGTGGAGCTTCAACAAAGGATAAAATGTCAAGTTGGAAGTTAGCACCGGTCGATTCACGAGCCTATGCATCAAGATCACATCTAGAGATGAGCTCGGTGGATTGCATGTGGACCAAGTCAAGAAGATGAGAAGACTTCAAGGGAAGACTTCAAGAAGATGAAGACTTGTGTCTAGGTATAAGATTTTTTGTTTGTTTTAGTTAAAATGTAAAGGATAGATAGTTGGTGGATTGCTCAAGTTCATATCACACACACACTCTTGATTTATGTGTTTCATAAAAGATTTTAGTTTTAGAAAAATACCGTTTTAGTTTTTGGTGTTTCAAATATACATATGTTTTTAACCAAAACCTTTTTAGAACTCTCGTCCGTCCTGCTGATCTGCTCGACACACTTTTAGTTTTCTAGTCATAACTTTTGATTCCTATATTCAATTAACATGATTTATATTGCATTTTAAAGATGACTTTCAGAGCTACATTTAATATTCAATAATCATCTTCTGATTTAAATGTTAAGAATGTCAAATATTAGGTTGAAGTCTGAAAAACAGTTTTCAGTTTCTGATTTGATACCTTTTAGTATTTTATTGATAACTTTCAATTCCGAATTGATATTGATTTGATTTAAGTTGCATTAGAAAGAAGACTTCAATATCTACAAATTCATCCTATATACTTATTCCCAAATTCGAACGTTTTTAGACCACAAAACTGTGCTCCAAGTTAACCCATTGCACAGAGGTCGGTCGACCGGGCCGGTCGACCGACGTGCACAAAACTGTGCACGTCTGGCAGTTTTGTGCGGTCGACCGGGCCGGTCGACCAGAACTGAGAGCAGTGCTCTCTGTTCTTCTCGGTCGACCGGGCCAGTCGACCGGAGGCTGTAACGGTCAGATTTTTGACCGTTACCGGTCGACCGGGCGGTCGACCGGCAGCTCTGACAGACCCCAACGGTCAGATTTTTCTGACCTCTATAAAAGAGGGTTTTGTCATTATTTGAGCCAAAATTTTAGGAGAGCTTTTGTCCAGTTATTTTCATTCTTTTAGCAGAGTTTTCTCCACAAATAGAGTGCCAATATTTCCTATCAAAAGGGATTTTATCAAGAGAGTGTTTATTGTGATTTCTTGAGTTTTCCATCAAAAGTTATTTCCTTGATTTCTCACACTACACTTGAGCATCCATTGAGCTATTCATCCTATAGGTGTTGTAGTGAGAGTTTTTGTAGGTGATCAAGTGTTTAGATCACCAAGATTTCATCTTGTACTTTGAGGAGACGGGCAAGTGTGCTCGTGGTTGTTTAGGGTTCGGGTGCGAACTCTTGTAGCTTGAGTGCGGTCTCGACGAGCCGGTGGGCTTGTGGTGTGTAAGGGACTTTGGGAGTCCGAGGGCTTGTAGGTGTTGCGGCACCAGGAGAGATCCGGTTGGATCGTGCATAGTGGAAATCCTTCGTGTGTCGAAGGCGGGGATGTAGAGCAAGTGTGCTCGAACCTCGAAACAACCCTTTTGTTTGCGATTGCTCACTCTTGCTCTCTTACTCTTTTTGTCTCTATTATATCTTGCATTACTTACATTGTATTTACTTTACATGCTTGATATACCCTTGTGCATATTTGATATATACTTGCGTGGGATTGTTGCTAACACTTGTATTCAACCAAGAGAGCCAACGCGGCACCTCAACCCATTCAAGGGGAATCTAGAGGAGTTTGTCCAGAGCCTCGCAAGGGGAATTCGGCAACACTCTTGTGTTATACATAAGTGTTTAATTAAAAGAAGTTTAATTTGGTCATCTTAGTTTTAATTCCGCATTATTTGTTCATAAGTGACCATTAGATTAGCCATCACCTATTCACCCCCCCTCTAGGTGATCTTACAATTGGTATCAGAGCTAGTGCTCTTGATATTGGGTCTAACAACCTAAGAGTTAAAGATCCTCATTTCAGGCTAATCACAAGATTTGTACACACACCATGGACTTCATGTCACCACCCACCTTTGACATTCTTAACATCCAAATTTGGAAGGTTAAGATGTCATTGTACCTCAAGGCCTTAGGATTTCATGTCTATCTTGCCACTACTAATAATGCATATTGTTTAGATGGTAAGAATATTGAGGCTAATGCAAAAGCCCTAAGTGCTTTAAGATCTAGCCTAGATGATGTTTATTTATCTAGGGTTGCTAATCTTGATATGGCTTTTGTAGTTTGGAACACCCTCCTCTCCCTTGGCGAAAATGAACAATACTATGCGGGGAGCGATTCGGACGTTGGAAGCGACATCTCCAACGTATGCTACATGGTCCAAGGGATAACCCCCTTGAGGTAAATTCCGAATCCGATGATGAGGACATGTCATATGATGAGCTCACTTCTTTTTGCCAAACAATTCTTGAAAAATATGACATGATTAAGAAAGAAAATAAAATTTGAAAAAGAACATTGCTTGCATGCATATGAACAAGATTCATTTAAATCTAACATTGCATGTTTGGAAAAGACAACAAAAACTTGAAAAGAATTTTGATTGCATGCTTAAAGAAAAGATTCATTAGCAAACAAGATTGCATGCTTAGAAAAGAAAAAGAAGATTTGAAAGATAAAAATGTTTCCTTAATGTCCAAATTAAATATCTTTGTGAAGGAACACTATTTTGAAAAATAAGATTGATATGGTGGAAAAACAAAAGGAAGTTGTTTTTCAAGAAAATATTACTTTGAAAAGAAAATTTTTGTGAAAAAGAAAAAGGTTTTGTTTCACAAAAGAAAAAGAAAAATGATTCTTCATCTCATCATGCTTCTCATGCCACCACTAATGAGATTAAAGATTTGAAAATAAAATGAATAATTTGAGTTCAACCTTGAACTCTTGTGCATTCAATCATTCTAAATTGGAGTCCTTGTTTCAAAGAAACAAACTCCTTCCTCTCATGCACATCATCATGCTCATGCTTATGTTGCACAACATGATCACACTCCTACACATAAGCATACTAAGGTGTACGTTTGTACACATTGTGGCCGCAAAGGCCATTTAAGAAAATATTGTTATGATAGATTAGGTCATTTCAATTTTGCCAAGAATAAGAATTTTTGGGTGCCTTACAACAAGACTAACCTCAAAGGACCCAAGAAAATATGGTACCAAAACCCCACCCTTTGATTTTGATGTAGGTGAGGGCTCTCACAAAACGTGAGAGATTTGGTGCCTTGATGGTGGGTGCAATTGAACTAAAATGACACATACTTAGAGCACCGCTATCAAGGAATTTTGGTGGGTCAACCACCACGCTAGGAGCTTTGAAGTTGGTAACAATTTCTAAACTCCTATTTCATTTATGTATATGCCTTTTAATTTCATGTATCATATAGCATGTTCATATTTTTTTTGGTGCTTCTTGTGGCATTTACATGCTTAAATGTAGAATATGTCAAAACTTGCATTTATACATATATGAATAGTGAACTACAATTGACTCATATATATTTGAACTTCATGCTCATTTGTATCCACTATATGGATGTGTATAGGCTAGTTTTGATGATTCGGTCATTTATACTTGTTATGCCTATCTTTGATCTTACTTCATGTATATGTGTTTTAACTCAAATCTAATAAATATACATGTATACCCTTGAGTCACTTGCCTTCATGCAATATATATTGGACTCTTTCATATTTGGGATATGTATGCATATTGTTAGAATTGGATAAATCATACATATACCATGAAGATTAGTATTTTAAATAAATAATAATAAAAAAAATGATTTTTCATGTTTTTGATTTGTACACAAAATGTGATTTATGATCTTTTTGAGCTTGAATGACTATTTTCATAAAAATGCTATTTACATGATCTTTTGAACACTCATCTTTATGATACAAAATATTTTGAGCTTTATAGACCATGAGTGATTAAATCTTTATGTATTTAGCAATGCTTTATGAAAAATATATGAGTTGTTTAAGATGAAAAATAGATTTTCATGAGATTCATGCTTCACTTTCTATTTTCATGAAAATACCATTTACATAACCTTTGAACACTCATCTTTTATGATAAAAAGATAATTTTGTGAGCTTTATGGACTATGAGTGCTTAAACTTGTATGTATTTAGTATAATTCATGAATAACATATGATTTCATGTTTTTGAAGGATCTTTAACTAGTTTTTCAAAAATTATTTATAACTAGTTATTTATTCTTCAAATTTGGTAGTGCTTAAACATAACTATCTTTTAAACCTACCAATTTTGGTTATGAGTATATACATGATTTACAGTGTTAATTTTATAATTGTATATTACTCACATTTTGGTTCCTATATATGTATGCCCTAATTTTCAAATGGTCTTATCTATTCACATACATATATATGATTTTCTTGTGCCTGCTTTACATTGATTTACATTCTTAAAAGCACAAAAAGTTTATGCTAAGTTCACACCTTATATTAGCTATGCAAAGCTTATGAAAAATAAAAAGATTTTATTTTAGATCTTTCATTTGGTATCAATAGGCCTCAACTTCAAATTTGTTATATGATTACAATTGATATCAATATGTTTGAAACAAAAAATTTTTTTGCAATGATAACTTGATATCACACATCTTCAAGTGCTATTTTCTATTGGTATCAAAATTACAAATTATGATTGGTTCAAAATTTGTTTTATTGGGAAAAGTTCAAAATTTTGTTTTGATAAAGAAAATTAAAAATGTTTTGTTTTGTATTTCCTATATGCAAGGAGAGCTTAACATCTCTCTTACATATAGATTCATGTTGAGTATATTATAAATTGAGGAGCTTAACATCTCTTCTTTATATGATATACGTGTGTAGGGGAGCTTCACATCTCCTTCTATGCATTACATAGTTTGTGTTGTGTGAATTAGGGCTTCACATCCCTCTTTCATGCAATGCACATTGTAGGAAAGCTAACTTAACGTCTTCCTCTTCATGAATGTATATCGCATATAAATCTTTATTGTTGATTTGTATACCCCTCCTTATTTCTTTGTTTTTGACAAAAAGGGGAGAAATTTTTTTTGATTTGATTTTACTTTGAACCCTTTGTTGATGATTGACAAAAAGGGGGAGAAGTATTTGAGTATATATGCATGTTTTCTTACTTAGGGGAGAAGTATTGTCTTCCTGTTAGTTATGCATATATATATATGCATGTTTTCTTTACTTAAGGGGGAGAAGTATTTGTCTTCCTGTTAGTTATGCATATATATATTTTTTTTTTTTTTTTGTATTGGTTGCAAATAATAGGAGAAAAAGATTTGTTTTTGTGTTATCTCCATTCATTTACATACATGTCATGTGCTTCATTGTCATATCTTTATCATTTATTTGATATGCATGAGTTAAGGGGAGCTTCTTTGAAGCTTTACTTTAATCCATGCATATAACTTCATGAGTTTTGTCATCATCAAAAAGGAGGAGATTGTTGGCCCAAAGGCCTATCACCCTAGTTTTTGATGATGGATCAACTCATGAAGTTATGTTTACTAATGATCTTGTGTTTAATTAGTGACAGATTCCTTATCAAGATCTTAGTAGGTGTGGAGCTTCAACAAAGGATAAAATGTCAAGTTGGAAGTTAGCACCGGTCGATTCACGAGCCTATGCATCAAAACCACATCTAGAGATGAGCTCGGTGGATTGCATGTGGACCAAGTCAAGAAGATGAGAAGACTTCAAGGAAGACTTCAAGAAGATGAAGACTTGTGTCTAGGTATAAGATTTTTGTTTGTTTTAGTTAAAATGTAAGGATAGATAGTTGGTGGATTGCTCAGTTCATATCACACACACACTCTTGATTTATGTGTTTTCATAAAATATTTTTAGTTCTAGAAAAATACCGTTTTAGTTTTTGGTGTTTCAAATATACATATGTTTTTAACCAAAAACCTTTTTAGAACTCTCGTCCGTCCTGCTGATTTGCTCGACACACTTTTAGTTTTCTAGTCATAACTTTTGATTCCTATATTCAATTAACATGATTTATATTGCATTTAAAGATGACTTTCAGAGCTACATTTAATATTCAATAATCATCTTCTGATTTAAATGTTAAGAATGTCAATATTAGGTTGAAGTCTGAAAAACAGTTTTCAGTTTCTGATTTGATACCTTTTAATATTTTATTGATAACTTTCAATTCCGAATTGATATGATTTGATTTAAGTTGCATTAGAAAGAAGACTTCAATATCTACAAATTCATCATATGTGCTTATTCCCAATTCGAACGTTTTAGACCTCAAAACTGTGCTCCAAGTTAACCCATTGCACAGAGGTCGGTCGACCGGGCCGGTCGACCGACGTGCACAAAACTGTGCACGTCTGGCAGTTTTGTGCGGTCGACCGGAACTGAGAGCAGTGCTCTCTGTTCTTCTCGGTCGACCGGGCCAGTCGACCGGAGGCTGTAACGGTCAGATTTTGACCGTTACCGGTCGACCGGGCGGTCGACCGGCAGCTCTGACAGACCCCAACGGTCAGATTTTCTGACCTCTATAAAAGGGGGTTTTGTCATTGTTTTGAGCCAAGATTTTAGGAGAGCTTTTGTTCGTTATTTCCATTCTTTTAGCAGAGTTTTCTCCACAAAATAGAGTGCCAATATTTCCTATCAAAAGGGATTTTATCAGAGAGTGTGTTTATTGTGATTTCTTGAGTTTTCCATCAAAAGTTCTTTCCTTGATTTCTCACACTACACTTGAGCATCCATTGAGCTATTCATCCTATAGGTGTTGTAGTGAGAGTTTTTGTAGGTGATCAAGTGTTAGATCACCAAGATTTCATCTTGTACTTGAGGAGACGGGCAAGTGTGCTCGTGATTGTTTAGGGTTCGGGTGCGAACTCTTGTAGCTTGAGTGCGGCCTCGACGAGCCGGTGGGCTTGTGGTGTGTAAGGGACTTTGGGAGTCCGAGGGCTTGTAGGTGTTGCGGCACCAAGGAGAGATCCGGTTGGATCGTGCATAGTGGAAATCCTTCGTGTGTCGAAGGCGGGGATGTAGAGCAAGTGTGCTCGAACCTCGAAACAAACCCTTTGTGTTTGCGATTGCTCACTTTGCTCTCTTACTCTTTTTGTCTCTATTATATCTTGCATTACTTACATTGTATTTACTTTACATGCTTGATATACCCTTGTGCATATTTGATATATACTTGCGTGGGATTGTTGCTAACACTTGTATTCAACCAAGAGAGCCAACGCGGCACTCAACCCATTCAAGGGAATCTAGAGGAGTTGTTCAAGAGCCTCGCAAGGGGAATTCGGCAACACTCTTGTGTTATACATAAGTGTTTAATTAAAAGAAGTTTAATTTGGTCATCTTAGTTTTAATTCCGCATTATTTGTTCATAAGTGACCATTAGATTAGCCATCACCTATTCACCCCCCCTCTAGGTGATCTTACAATTGGTATCAGAGCTAGTGCTCTTGATATTGGGTCTAACAACCTAAGAGTTTAAAGATCCTCATTTTAGGCTAATCACAAGATTTGTACACACACCATGGACTTCATGTCACCACCCACCTTTGACATTCTTACATCCAAAATTTGGAAGGTTAAGATTGTTGGCCCAAAGGCCCTTCACCTAGTTTGATGATGATCAACTCATGTAGTTATAGTTACTAATGATCTTGTGTTTTAATTAGTGACAGATTCATGATCAAGATCTTAGTAGGTGCATAGCTCAACAAAGG
>JAVJIF010024150.1:0-81317 GCA_038442645.1 Agave tequilana
AAGCATAAAAGCGATGTGTTTATTACCTTTAAGCAGTGGAAGGTTTTGATCAAAATAGGAAAGAATGTTAAGCACCTCAGAATCAACAACGGAATAGAGTTCTGTGTCATAGAGCTTGATCAATTCTGTAAAAATGAAGAAATTATGTGACATTGTACAGCTGAGTATAATTGAGTTGTAGAAAGTATGAACATGATACTGTTGGAAAGAGCTTAGTGTTCTCTTTAATGCCAGTTTGTCAAAGTGTTTTTAGGGTTAAAATAGTTAGTACAACTTGCTATTTGGTAATTCAGTCTCCTTCTACAGCCATTGATTTTAAGACTCCTGAGAAGGCATGGTCTAGTACCCCTGCTAATACTCTTACTTACGGGTATTTAGTTCCCAGCTTATTTCCATTTAAATGATGGTAAGTTTCAACCTTGGCCAAAAAAAGTTATATTTCTTAATTATGCTACTGGGGTAAAAGGATACAGGTTGTGTTGTCCTGATCTTAAGTCACCTAAATTTATTATTAGTAGGGATGTTACTTTTGATGAAATTTTTTTACCTCAATCGAGAAAGGAGTCTCTTGTTGATTTTACATCAGGACAGGAAGCTAGTAAGCAGGTGAGGCTTGAGAGCAAAGCTTTAGCACTCACGTTGAACCGGGTGATAATACTCAAAGTTCAATTTTGGGTGATGATACACCTACAAAGCAACAGTACAATATTGCCACAGGGAGAGTAAGAAGACAGGTCTATCCATCTAAGTGATATGCCTATGCAGATATGATCGCTTATGATCTAAGCGTGGAAAATTCTATTGAGATTTCAGAGCTTTCCATTGATAAGGAGGGTATTAGTTCTGGTGAAGTTGCAGAATGGATTGTTGCTATAACTGAAGAGATAAAGTCTCTTCACAAGAACCGGACATGAGAATTAGATAAACCACCCAAGGGACAAAAATTGGCTGCAAATGGGTCTTCAAGAAGAAAGTAAAAATTTCAGTTGTCGAGTCTGTAAGATACAAAGTACACTTTAGCCAAAGGCTACAGTCAAACAAAGGGTATTGACTTCAATAAAGTATTCTCTACAGTTCTGAAGCACACCTCTATCTACGCTAGCAATGGTTGCTTGGTGTGATCTGGAGTTTTAGTAACTTGATATGAAAACAACTTTTCTTCATGTCCAGCTTGAGGCGTAGATCATTATGCATGAGCCAGGGGGTTCGTTATTAAAGGCAAAGATGACCACATTGTTGATTAAAGAAATCTGTTTATGGTTTGACGCAGTTATCTAGACAATGATATTTAAGGTTTTTCACCTTCATGATTGAGCATGATTATTCTAAGAGTAAATTTAATAGTTGTTTTTATCATCGATAGCTCAATAATGGTTCTTTTGTATATTTGCTTTTATATGTTAATAACATGTTGATTGCAGCTAAAGACCTGTGTGAAGTTGATAAGTTGGAAGTACAACTCAAACAAGAGTTTGAAATGAAAATTTTAAGAGCAGCGAATAAGATTTTGAGAATGCAAATTCACAAAAGTAGATAAGAAAGAAAATTGTTTCCTATCTCAGAAGCAATACATCGAGAAGGTGGTTTGGAGAGATTTGGCATGCATAATGCCAAACCTGTGAAGACTCTACTTGTTGCTCATTTTGGCTTTCAAGATATTTGTTTCCTCATACCGAGGAAGAGGAGAAAACTCCACTTGTATCGCGTTTCCTATGCAATTGCGTTGGAAATATATGTATGCCATGGTGTGCACTCGTTCAGATGTTTCATATGCAGTCAGTGTCATGAGTTTATATATAGACAGGCCTGGAAAAGGCCATTGGCAAACAGTGAAATGTATTTTTTGTGATATTTAAAAGGATCTACAAGCCTTAAAAAAGTCATTGGCAGACAGTGAAATGGATTTTGTGATATTTAAAATGATCTACATGCCTGGAAAGGCCATTGACATGCAGTGAAATATTTTGGCAAGGGAACTAATTTTGATTGCAAAATTATTGGTTATTTGGATTCAGATTTTGCGACGAACTGGATAGAAAATCTCTGATAGGTTATGTTTTCACTCTTTCAGGTTGTGTCTCAGTTGGAAGGCGCATTTTAGTCGACAGTTGTTTTTTATCCATTTTAGAGGCAGAGTGTATGGCAATGACAGAGGCATTGTGAAGCTATTTGGTTAAAAGGTACAATTGAAGATCTAGGCTTACACCAGGAAGTTCCCATGGGGTTTTGTGACAGCTAGAGTGCTATACATCTAACGAAGCATCAGACATATCATGAGAGAACCAAATATATTGATGCATGTATCATTTCATTCGAGAAATTAAACTAATTAAAGTTAAAAAATTGGTACTACAGATAATCTAACAGATATGATGAGAAAATCAGTACCTTAGCACAAGTTCGAGCATTATCTCAAATCGTTTGATGTTCAAAGTGACAAAAGTTAAGCCCTTTGGGCTTTGTGGAGAAGACATGGAGGAATCCCAAGAAGGCTTCATGAGTCAAAGCCAAGATGGAGAAAAGTTCATGCATATTTAAGTCAAGTGGAGATTTGTAAGGTGTGACTTGAATGAAGACATAACCAGCCAACAAGTCAGAATGCATGTGTGAATGCTTTTAGTACAAACTTATCTCATCTATTTCACCTACCTAGCTACTTGTCCATCTAAGCTTTTAACTTTGAAGATGACAGCTTATGGAAAGAAAAATGTGATGAAATGAATTAATTATAGGTAGTTGGAATTATGGTGTGTTTACCTAAAAATAGTTTTGAGTTTGCATTAGAAGTATGCAAGCAAATGAAGTGAAGTGGAGAGAAGAGTTTAAGTGAGCTTTGTTTGCTCTCTCCTCCTCTTCTCATCCTCTCCCCTTCTGGTTAAAACTCAGTGTAGTTGGGTTTTGTGGGATTTTTTGGGTGAGTGAGATTAGTGTTTTAATTTCTGTATATTCTTCTATTTTGATTAGTGAATTCCTCTTTCTGTCTTCTCGCGTGGACGTAGGCCTCATTGTCAAACCATGTTAAATTGGTGTGTTGTTCTCTTTATCTCTATTAGCTTATACTTACTATTTTTTTTTATCTTTTTTTGTACTTGACATTTCTATCATTAGAAGCCCACTGTTACAATAAAAATGAAGAGAACAATTATTGGAAGGAGTGGGAAAAGACAGCTTAGAAGATAAAAGTATCAAAGGTTTAAGGTGTACAGTACTGAGGCCCAGTTCATCCATGCATTTGTTTGAAAATCATATTAACTGACAGAGGCTTGTCCCTCGCAAGTGACATTTCAGTCAGGCCTTAAGTTCATAAGAGCTCCCCTCGCTCGCAAGTCGCCGGTTCGAGCCCTCGCGTGTGCGTGTCATTGGGTGCCTTCACGCTCTTCTTGACTATTATGGAAAAAAAACTGACAGAGGCTTAGGATATTATATTTAGATAGCGTTAAGTGAGAGGGTTCCATTTCAAGTTTCCAATGGATTCTATGTTGCATGTATTTGGTTGAGGATTGTGTAAGATTAATGTTCAGTTTGATCCTACTGAAACACCAATAATTTCTGTAGATTGATTTGTGATGTTTCTACAACAATGTCATCATAAGATTATTTAGACTGTATCTTCACGGGCTGCAACATCCTTATGCATCCAAACTAATGAGAAATTGTATTAAAGCCCCCTTAGTCTTTAGTTTGCCCAAGATCCTTGTGCATCTTTATCTTTCAAATTTGATTAGAGAAACTAAATTAGAGAAAATACCAAAACTAAATTAAAGAAATGTAATGGGAGGTTCACGACAAGAAAGAAGAATAAAAGATAATTCTCATGAAAGAGGTATCATTCTAAGGGATTGGTTAAGTTCATCTTTTCTGCATCCCTTCAAAATTTCTGAATATTGGACTAAAGTTGATTTTAATAACATTCATCAAGGGCCCAAATCATGGCCAGTAATCCGAAGCATCAAACTCTTTATCTGGAACTGTATCTAACCAGACTATGATTCATTCAGCATATCAAATGTTAACCCTGTACTTTTTATTTTGCTTTAAATGACAGTTTTAGCCGTGCTGATATCGTTTACATTGCATTCTTTGTTTTCTTTTATTTTTATTTTTATTTTTAATAATGTCATAGCTCGATCTTGAATCACATTTCTTGTTAACCAGTGAGACAAGGTCCTCTTCTACGCGTTATAGCTTCTTAATGATACAGATTTTTCATATTCTTTCCTTCTATTTCCGTATCCTTACCGTGTATTAGATTCTTTTTTACCCAAGAGAATTCTTTTAACTACTCGCTCAACCCTCTTGATGAGCAGATCAAGGCCATGGAGATGTTTAACGAGTCTCTAATTTTTCTTTTTGAGTATAGTTTTAGTCCCCCACATCGATTGTAGAGACAACTGTTTGATTATTGTAAGCCTATAAGTAGGCATGAGTTTTGAGAAATAAAGTTAAGATCTGATTAGTAAAATTTGAGTTTTCTCATTAATGAATTTTTTTTTCTTCTTATTTTTGGTGTGTGAAACCCTTAGATCATACCTAGGAGAGTGAAGTCCTAATTATTTACATTTTCAAAAAAAATATCTAAGTCCCTTTACAAAGAAACCCTAGTTCTACTCAAATACAGAAAAAAAAAAAATACAAAAAAAAAAGAAGAGAGAAGAGACCCACCGCAAAGCCCCTCTCCTCCCCCCCCCCCCCCAAACACCCCAACCCACGTCCTCGTCTTCCTCCTCTCCTTCTGTGACTGCCCCTCATCGATTTTCCCTTGCGCCACCATCTCCTCCTCCCTTGTCACCATCTTGTTGGCCCAAAGGCTCATCATTATAATTTTAATGATGATTAACTCATGTAGTTATAGTACTAATGATCTTGTGTTTATTTAGTCTCAGATATTTGATCAAGATCTTAGTAGGTGTTTAACTTCAACAAAGGATTCGAAGTCAAGTTTTGAAGCTAGCACGCGTTGATTTAAGAGCTCGCGCATCAAGATCGCATCAAGTACTCAAGAGGAGTCTAGCTCATTAGATCAAGGTTTGGACCAAGTTAAGAAGGAGAAGAAGATTTTCAAGAAGACTTGTGTCATGTTTGTAAGTGTTAAGATTTATTTTTAGATAAAATGTAAAAGATAGAGTAGTTGTGAATTGCTCAAGCTCATATATACACACACACACAAAAAAAAAATTATATATGTTTTCACAAAATAGTTTTAGTTTTAGAAAATACCGTTTTAGTTTTTGAGCTTCAAATATATATCTTTATGTTTCATGAATAGATTTCATCAAAATGAGTTTATATGGTGTATTTGTGCTTTGGATTTTATCCATACATATTGTTGGTACAAATGTTCAGAAAAACTTATTTGGTGTTTCTATATCATGTGTTTGAGTTTTGTATTTATCAAAACTTATTTTGGAGCTTATTGTCAAAAACATAGAAATTTCATCTCATACTTGTATTTGATCATATCCATACACCCCAAGCTTCAAAGTGTTTAAAATATCTTGTTTTTATATTTGAAGAAGTTTCGAAAAAATCGTTTTTCAATTTGGAGATCATTTTTGAAAAATAAGGATTTTGTTTTAAGGCAAAATTTCTATATCACAAAAATGGTTCAAAATATTTGTAATATGTGTTGATTTTTAATCAAACATGTTTGTATATCAAAGTATTTCAATGAACCTATTTTTGTAGATTTTATGTGATTTTATGGTAATTTATAAGATTTTATTAAACTAAAATTTAATGTGCAAAAATCTCAGCCCAGGCCTTCTACCGGTCGACAGGCCGGTCGACCGAGACAGAAATCGGTCGACGAGCAGTCGATCAACGTGCACAGACGTGCACAGGCCATTTGGCTTGAGGCCCGATCGACCGACCAGTCGACCGTCCAGAGAGCTGTGCTCTTTGGATCTGACCTTGGTCGACCAGTAGGTCAAAGCCCAGGCATGGCCCACCTGGCGGTCGACCGGCAGGCTGCAACGGTCAAAAATTTGACCGTTGGCCGGTCGACCGACAGCAGGATTTCCTGCTGAGTTGGCTCCAATGGCTATATTTTTAGGCCTATAAATTGGGGTTGTTTTGGGCTGTTTTACATAAGATTTTTGGAGAGTTTAAAAGCCAGTTTTTCCCATCTCTTGGGTTTTCTCCACTTATTTTAGAGCTAATACTTTCATATCAAAGGGAGAGTTTTCAAGAGTGTTTTCAAAAGTGATTTCTTGAGTTTATTACCATAACTCTATTCTTATTTTTCTCACACATACATGAACTTTCCATTGCTATATCAATCCTATAAGAGCTTTATTGTGAGAGTGTTTTAGATGATCAAAGTGTTGAGATCACCAAATATTCATCTTTTTATTTGAGGAGGCGAACTTGCGGGTTCGTGTTTGTGACGAGTTCTTGTGGGAGCTCGGTGTAGAGGTGCGATCTCGGCAAGGAAGTGTGCTTGCATGTGTTGTTCTTGCGGGATAAGTGAGGGACTAGTGAGTCCAAGAGTTCTAGTGTAAACTCCTTGTAGGTGTTGCGGCACCGAGTGATCCGGTAGGATCAGTTTTAGTGGAAATCCTTCATAGTATTGAAGGCAGGGACATAGAGTAAGGGTGATCGAACTCGAAACAATTCTCCCGTATTTGTGATTGCTCTCTCTCACTTGTGTTTATATATATCTTGCATGCTTATATTACTTATCTCTTTATATGCTTGATATATCTTGTGCCTTATTGATATATGCTTAGGATTGTTTGCTCACACTTGTATTCAACCAAGAGAGTCATAGTGGAACCTCAACTCTTAATCTAGAGAAATCTTAAGGAGTTAGTCCCGAGCCATTCATCGGGAATTCGACTACACTCTTATGTTATACTTTGTTTGTTTAGCTTAATAGCCTTAGTTTGCATAAATAGTTTTAAATTTCGCATCATTAGCATTAGATTAGCTAGTACACCTATTCACCCCCACTCTAGGTGTATTTTCAATTAGTATCAGAGCTTGGTGCTCTTGATTTGGGTCTAACAACCTAGAGTTAAAGATCCTCATTTTGCTAATCACAATATTTATACACACACATATAGATTTCATGACACCTCCCATGTTTGATATTATTAACATCCAAATTTGGAAAGTTAGATGTCAATATACCTCAAAGCCCTAGGAATTCATGTTTATTTTGCCACTATTAAAGATTCTTATTGTTTAAATAGCAAATACCTTTAGGCAAATGCAAAAGCCCTTCATACTTTAAGATCTACCCTAAATGATGATTATTTATGTAGGGTTTCTAACTTTGATTCGGCTTTTATAGTATGGAACACACTTATCTCTCTTGGTGAACAAAAGCAATATCATGTGGAGAGTGACTTGGATGATGGAAGTGATGCTTCCAACATATGCTACATGGTCCAAAGGGATGACCCCTTGAGGTAAAATCTGAATTCGAGCTTGACGAAGATATTGACATGCCCTAGATGAGCTTGCATCTTTTGTCAAAAACTTCTTGAAAAATATGAATTGTTGAAGAAAGAAATTATTAAATAAATTTGAAATTGTTTCAAAAGAAAATAACTTTTTGAAAAAGGAGAACATTTCCTTGTCTTCAAAATTACATGATATTTGTGAAGGAAATAATTCTTTAAAAAATAAGTTTATTTTGGTGGAAAAGGAAAAAAAGATTATTTTGGAAGAAAATAACTCTTTGAAAAGGAAAATTGTTTCAAAAGGAAAAGAAAACATTTCCAAAAAGAAAAGGATAGTTGATTCTCATTTTTGCCATGCTAATAATGTTGTATCCTCTTTTGATAAAAATGAGATTCATGTCTTGAAAAATAGAATTGATTGTTTGATGATTGAGAAAAAACCTGCACACAAAAATACAAAATTTTAGAACTTAAGAATGAAGAGTGCAATTACTCAATACAACAACAATAGCAAGTGGCTATGCTAGTCGTGATCCACAAGGAGGGACTAGCGATGGAAGCTTTTTTAGTAAGTACTCTTTTAAGTTACATTCAATGGTTAAAGATATTCTTTAAGTTCTTTAAAAGAAAAGAAAAAATAAGTTAAAGTTAAGTTAAAAAGAAAGTGACAGATTGAGAAGGTGGAGAAAATAGAAAATGGATATTTTCAAAGAATTTGAAAAGAGTGATAAAAGAGTTGGGTGTTGATGGAATTGGTGATCTAAACTAAAGAACTAAAAAAAAAAAGAAAAAAAAAGCTAAAAGAAATACTTACCTTCTCTGGTTGATGACTTACATGAAACCCTTGCATGTTTTACCTTACTTCGGAGGCGATCAACGCATAACCCATATGATCGAGCTCAGTCCCCATTCGTATTACATCACAAGACGAATAAGAATGAAACGATAGGGAATCTTAAGGAGGAGAACATCATCATGAAATATTGGTGGCACTCACACACACATGGCTATATTGATGCTTCTAGGTTCACTTGGACATTCATCAAAACTAAAAAAGGAAAAATAGAAATAGAAGAAGAACATATAAATAAGAAAAGCATGAAGATATTACCTTTGATAACTTGTAGAAATAATGAAAGAAAGGAGGAGGTTACATCAGTGTCACTCTCAATATAAGTCTCTCTCTTACTTACATGAACCTCAATCTAACGTATGCTTACAAAGAATAAAAAATTACATAAAAAGAAAATAAACTCCTACAGTGAAAAGAATGAAAAACTGGCCTAAAATCTATCTCTGCTTTGTCCTTCCCGTAGTCTCTGAAAAACCTCATATTTATAGGCAAAACCCAAGAGAGGAGCGTACGAAGATAGGGGGAGCAAACGCTCCTCCTAACTCTCTAACAAAGCCGCGAAAACGCGGCCTTGCTGTGGCCAAGTGGCCACAGCCGAGGGGTGGAGCTGTTTGGTTTCGTGATCTGAGGTTATCTCCTTTTGGATTTGCCGTTGCGGTCTTAGATTTGACGAAACCTCCTTTTATCTTTGGTCTTAACCAATTGATTTTGATGATTTGATGTAACTGATTTTCAACCGACTTTATCTTCTCTGATTCATCCTGATCTGCCCTGATTTTCTGATTTTAAATTAATTCTGAATTAAATCAGAATTTTGATGGGCTTTTGGGCTTTTCTCTTCGCTCTCCTTTAGCAATGGGCCTACATATAATTAGACAATAAATAGGATTTAAAAACAGAGTTTATTTTATAATATGTATGAGAATATGATAATAATTATGCGATATCAGCACCCGATCACACCCCCATACCTATCTTTTGCTCGTCCTCGAGCAAAATAACAAAATTAAACCAAAGATTATTAACCATTTTCGCAGGTGACGAGATTGCATTGAGCATGTGCAGCAAGCCGTTAAACTTCTAGGTTTCCCCTAGAGGACGAGTTTTGTCTCGTGAGGATTTTCAGTGGATTACACCCACAAAATCCATGAAGAAAGAGAAACAAAGTGTTAGCATTTTGAAAACACATTTTGAAAGAGAAAAATATTTGAAATATTATTGTAAGAATTAAGTAATCTGTAAGTTATAGGAAAACTGATTTTTTTCATTTCTAAACTTAGTCTTTATTCAAAAATTTGTTATGAATCAAAATAAGGAGTCAAAATGTACTTCTCATCTAGTCTATTACTTTACCCTAAGTCATATGCACCTTCGTGACCGTGAAGTTTTGACTAAGGTTTCTTTAACTCTAACTCTTATGCCTTATTTATATATATATATTATTTTATTTTTGGTGGTACTATTTCTTAATTTTATTAGGCTTTCTAATCTGCCCATGCAACGAACCTTTAATCTGTGACTCCCAAATCAAACGATCTTAGGGCACCGGGTGAGAAAACACCCCAAGGACTTAAGGACTCGAGCAAACAAGGCCACAAAACTAAGAATTTTATTATATGAACCGCTTTTAGGCGTGAATACTTATACTTTATGAGGCACAAATACCCAGCTTAATCAGAGGATTTTATAGATATATATTTCTTTTTTTCTCAAACTTATCTAATCATCTTTTGCATTAATACCAAGGCTTGCTTAGGCCAAAGCACCTAGCTAATTAATAATTAGATTTGTTTATATTTTATAGATATAAATATATAGTTTGTGTTTTAATAAGGCAT
This sequence comes from Agave tequilana, assembly GCA_038442645.1. Lineage (NCBI taxonomy): Eukaryota > Viridiplantae > Streptophyta > Magnoliopsida > Asparagales > Asparagaceae > Agave > Agave tequilana. The sequence goes on from JAVJIF010024150.1 coordinate 10,098, forward strand.
AAGAATCGTTTTTTTGAACCCTAAGCGTGTAAGTGTATAAAGTGCGCATATTTCATTAAGGCAAAGATCAAGACTAAATTATTTTGACAAATTATCTTTCTAAGCCTAAAAATCAAATAAATAATCTTATTTTTACCAAGTATAAGAAATCCTAATTATGACTCTCCTATTCCTTAAAATTGACTTAATTTCTTACAAAAAATATGTCAAAATATTGTTTCTATTTAAAAAGTTTTTTTTAAAGTAAAGAAAATGTTAATAATAATTTTTTATTTTTTAAAAAAGAAAAGCCTAAGTTATGTTAGAACCCTCCCCCACACCTATCTCATGCATTGTCCTCAATGTATGAATTAATGCATAGATGCATGAAAAAGAAGAAAGGGAAAGAAAATATTAGCTTAAGGTAGTGGTTCCGGTGGTGGTCTGATTGGTCCACGAAATGTGGCCCAATCGAATTTGTGTGGAGTTCGGAGGAACCTGTCAGAAACCTCTCTAATATAACCCACTAAAATGATATATATGAATGATTTTTATTAAAAAATTTACCCCATCTAATTTTTAATTTCACAAATAATTTTGAAGTCAATTTTATGAACACTCTTGTTCTAAAATGGAGTGTGAAAAGATAGAATGATTGACTTGGACTTAGAAAGTACAGGATCTAATACAGACTCAGGAAAGTGACAAGTCAAGTAAAGGCTCAGGAGTCGAAATTGGTTCAGGAAGTGGGTACAATTAAGAAGTTAAAACTCAAGTCCACATCCATTTTCCAACAACATAATGTGACTTAACATTGGTGATTCAGGTTCAAGAACAACAGGTGTGGGAATCGAAACTGACTCTAAATATTACTTAAGTTGGGTAACAAAACAGGAGTCAATATTGATTCAAGAATTTGAACTGGATCACAAATTGGAGAATTTGGGTCACATTTCTCATTGAGTTCAATTTCATAAAAATGAGAACTTGCCAATTTATCAATAGGACTTTTAAAAGTATGAAATTAGTCAAGTTCAATATGATGATCATAAAAGATTGGCGACTTAGTTTCATGATGAATTGGCATAAAATCCAATATTGACTCGGGAAAAAGATTGAAATCAGGTGAAGACACCGGAGTCATTATTGAATCAGGAAGTAGAATTGAATCACCAAGTTGAGGTTCGGGATCATATTAAGTTAAATTTCAGGAAAGGGATAATTTGCCAAAATGTCAATTTCATTTTCAAAATTTAGGGTTTAGGCAAGTTCAAATGGGTGTGTTGAAATGGAATCTTGTTTTCCAAAACAACATGATTCTTCGGCTCTCACAGAATGGTTAGTTACATCAGAAATGGTCAAACGATGAGAATGGAGAGTTTGGACCATTATATCTATGTCATGATTACGAGCGATTTGAGCCTGAGTCATGGCTTCAAGTATCTTTTCATAGTCGATTGGTTCATCATTTTGTTGTGATTGGACTTGAAAAGATGAAGTATTGTATTAGAATTTGTAGTGAAATTGTGAGTCCGTCAGATTTTGTGATTGTTGCTTGGACTCACGCATACTCATTTTCAAGGTTGATGGTTTTCTATTTTGAACTGGTGGACTGAGTATGAATCTTAAAAATATTATGGACAAGGTGGATAAGGAGAACAAGTTGGTTGAAAATTGGACTCGGGGGAGGTGAATCCCCATTGACTCTGTGAAGAGTTGAAATTATTTTGGAAATTATGGTCATAAGATTGGGAGCATGGGTTATACTGATTCGGATTACCAAACTGGCACACTAGGTTGGTTAAAGTTATGATATGCCGGGTTGGTAATATTCAAAAAAGAGGTCGGGGTGTAACATGGATTACCATTAAAATTGAAAAATTATTGTTATAAGCCATATCACACATGAAATGTTTAAACACAAACAAAGAAAAATAAATAAAATAAGCAAACAACTAAAAAGAAAATAAATTCTAAACTAAGTTAGGGCAGACCTTAGACCTAGACAACTCCTAACTGGTTAGACTGTCCACAGGGGGATATTGCTGAATCTGACCACAAGTTAATCAGTCGGGTAGGGGCAAAATTGGTAAGAGGTATCCGTGCTTAAAGCATCGGGCCTAATTATGTCAAACCACCAACCTTTGGGGTTTCGCTCCTCAATCCCTAACCTTAGTCACCGATTTGGCAAGAGTCAGATTCAAATCAACTCCCCCTTAGGTCAGCTCCCATTTGAGTCTGAGATGTCCCTAGGGCCAATGTCTACTCAGTTTTAGTTAGGCTTGGGTTAGTGAGTGAGGATATTGTTTGTGGGCTAAAGGAGAGTAATGACTTCCCCACCTTATCTTGTTTATAGGACAAGCCCTTAAATCAATTTAGTGCAGTGTACAAGTATATAGAAAAAAGTAACACTCAATCAATATTTCATTCAAGAATGAACCTTATACTAAATGCTATGCACACATACCTTAGCTCCAACACTCTTCAACAGTAAATAGAAAATGTAATGAAATAGACACGTGCCTAAATGCAAAGTCTAAATCATTTTTAGCATTTACAATCAACTTTTAACTGTTGTGTTAGAAATGTATTACAGTGAGTCAAATAAGGAAATAAATGCTACAAATATTAAACTATGCAATTCAGTCAACCAACAAAAATATAGGTTAGTAGTTCACTCAGATTGCTATAGGAATGTAAGAAATCTGAGGGCTTCTAGGCTCTGCTTTCTTGAGCGGAGTCCAGGGCCACTTATATATCCACTGCAGCAAAAATTTCTTATTGAACCTGTACACCAAGAACAAAGAAGAAAGTTAACCAAAAATATAAATCTAAAAAGAGAATAACTTACTGTCCCTCCCCGGTAACGGCGCCAAAATTTGATTGAGATAAAACCTGCGCACAAAAATACAGAATTTTAGAACTTAAGAATAAGGAGTACAAGTACTCAATACTATCGCAATAGCAAGTGGTTATGCGGGTCGTGATCCACAAGGAGGGACTAGCGATGGAAGCTTTTTTAGCAAGTACTCTTTTAAGTTACATTCAATAGTTAAAGATCTTCTTTTAGTTCTTTAAAAGAAAAGAAAAACATAAGTTAAAGTTAAGCTAAAAAGAAAGTGGTAGATTGAGAAGGTGGAGAAAATAGAAAATGGATATTTACAAAGAAATTGAAAAGAGTGATAAAAGAGTTGGGTGTTGATGGAGTTGGTGATCTAAACTAAAGAACTAAAAGAAAAGAAAGAGAAGCTAAAAGAAATACTTACCTTTTCTGGTTGATGACTTATATAAAACCCTTGCATATTTTACCTTACTTCGGAGGCGATCAACGCATAACTCATAAGATCTACCTCAGTCCCCATTCGTATTACATCATCCAGACGAAAAAGAATGAAATGATACGGAATCTTAAGGAGGAGAACATCATCATGAAGTATCGGTGGCACTCACACAAACATGGATATATTGATGCTTCTAGGTTCACTTAGATATTCATCAAAACCAAAAAAAGAAAAGTAGAAATAGAAGAAGAACATATAAACAAGAAAAGCATGAAGATGTTACCTTTGATAACTTGTAAAAACAATGAAAGAAAGGAGGAGGTTACATCGGTGTCACTCTCAACATAAGTCTCTCTCTTACTTAAATGAATCTCAGTCTAACCTATGCTTACAAAGAAATAAAAAATTACATAAAAAGAAAATAAAATCCTACACTAAAAAGAATGAAAAACGGGCCTAAAATCTATCTCTGCTTGGTCCTTCCTGTGATCTCTGAAAAACCCAGTATTTATAGGCAAAACCCAACAAAGGAGAGCGTACGAAGATAGGGGGAGCGAATGCCCCCCCTAACTCTCTAACAAGGCCGTAGAAATGTGGCAAAGGTCGCGTTTTCGCGGCCTTGCTTTGGCCAAGTGGCCAGAACCGAGGGGTGGAGCTGCCTTGTTTCGTGATCTGAGGTTATCTCCTTTTAGATTTACCGTTTGGGATCCTGAATTTGACAAAACCTCCTTTTATCTTCAGTTTTAACGAATTGATTTGTGATGATTTGATGTAACTAGTCTTTGACCGACTTTATCTTCTCTGATTTGCTTTAATCTGCCCTGATTTTCTGATTTCGAATTAATTCTGAATTAAATTAGAATTTTGATGGGCTTTTGGGCTTTTCTCTTCCCTCTCCTTTAACAATGGGCCACATATAAATTAGACAATAAATAGGATTTAAAAGCAGAGTTTATTTTAAAATATGTATGAGAATATGATAATAATTATGCAATATCAGCAATCGATCATTTGAGCTCAACTTTGAGCAATTGTGCATTTAACCATTCTAGATTGGAAACCTTGTTTCAAAAGAAACAAGCTCCACATGTTCATGCACATAACCCACGGCATACATATGCACACTATGCTCATATTTCTACCTCTCATATGCATGTTAGAGTGTATAAATGTACACATTGCGGCCGCAAAGGCCATCTTGCAAGATTTTACTTTGATAGATTAAATTGTATAAATTTTGCAAATAATAATGTTTGGGTTCCTTATGATGCTAACCCTCGTGGACCTAAAAAGAAATGAGTACCAAAATCCCCACCTCTTGTGTTTGATGTAGACATTGGCTCTCACATGACGTGAGAGGTATGGTGCATTGGTGGTGGATGCATATGGAGCTAGATGGACATACCCTATTGATGCATCGCTGTCAAGGAAGTTTGGCGGGAGGACCATCATGTTTTGGAGGCTTAGAGAATAGTGTGTATGATTTTGGTAACTATCTCTAACTCCCATTTTTAGTTTACATGCTTTTATATAAATATTTTTAGTATGTTTTGATTTTGTACTTCATGTGGTAAATACTTGTTTAGATGTAGTTTTTGTTAAAACTTGTGTTTATACTTGCACAAGTAGTGAGCTACACTTGATTATCATATGTTTATGCCTCATTGCTCATTTGTGCTCATTACATGTACATGTATAACCTAGTTTTGATGATTCTTTCATTAACACTTGTTTTCCCTATTTTGTACACGTTTTAATTCATGTATATGTTATTTTGTCTAAAACTAGTAAATATACATGTATACCCTTGAGTCACTTGCCTTCATGCAAATTCTATTCTGGACTCGTTTATGTTTGGGATATAGTTTTGATAGAACATACATATACCTTAAAGTTTATTTAATTTTAATGAAAAATAAATTTTTTTCTTATGTTTTGGTATTTTGTGATTTGTTGATTATTTTCATGAATTTGCTATTCACGTGATATTTTTTTTGTTTACTCATGACTTTATTTTCATGAGCATTTATGAGCTTTATACATTTCGAGTGTCAACTCTTATGTATTTAGCATGCCTCATGGAATATATGATTTGTTTCCATGTTTGAAGGATCTTTAACTAATTTTTTAAAATTACTTTAAACTAGTTATTTATTCTTCACTTGGTAGTATTTTCAATCTACAACTATTTTCAAATCTTATTTTTGAAAACTTCTACCCTTAAGGGCGGATGGTTGGGTGACCATGCCTTATTTATCCTTATTGAATATCTTTTAAATATGTGCATAAATAGGTTGGTAGTTATGAGCTATACAAATGATCTTCATGAGATTTCATATGTTTGTGTACTCATATTTATTTTCTATATATGTATGCTTCAAATTTCAATTAGTATCAATTTCAATTGGTATTTTCATTTTCATACATACATATATATGATTTGACTGTGCATGTTTTTACAATATCGCTATATTCTTAAAGTACAAATTATGTTTATGTTAAGATTGATTTTATTTCAAATGTTAATTAGTTTCTATACAAGCTTATACATTAATTTCAATTGGTATTTCAATTGTGAAATCACCTAGAGGGGGGTGAATAGGTGATAATGCTAATCAATGCTCAAATTTAAAAATGTTATGATGCAACGATCACCCAAAACAAGACTAGAAGTCGAATACCCCGTAAAGGGCTTTGAACTCCTTCCTCGTGATTCCTCTAGATAAGAGTTTGAGGTGCGCAATGCAATCTTGTTGTATGAGTATTGATCGACAATATAGCAATGAATATAAAGCAAGTAAATATAACAAATAAACCAATTGCAAACACTGAGATTTGTTTCGAGGTTCGAGCACGTAGCTCTACGTCCCCGCCTTCACCCAGAAGGATTTCCAACCACTATAACTTTCACAAAGAATTACAACCACAAGGGAGTACCCAACTCCTCAATCACATTCCTCTAGTCCAGAGGTAGTGGAGCCACAAATACAAGATTATCTTTGTGATCAAAAGACCACAAACCCTCTTTTGAAAAACTTTTTCCCTTACAAAAACCCTAGAGAATAATGTGTAGGATTGAAGCTCAAGTTTTGTAAGTGAAAAAGAAAATGAAATTGACGAGAGTTTTGAACCAAAAACTTCAGTAAAAAGAGAGAATTTTGAGCACAAAAACTGAGAGCAAAAACTTCTTTTGAAAGCCTTTAAACTTGATTTCTTTTTGCAAAAGATTGTTGTAATCACCTCAACCCTAATCATCCCTATTTATAGGATAAAGCTAGGGATTAAAGAGTAAACTGATATATGAATAATTAGGAAATATTTGACCCAAAACCAGCCCCCAAATTCATTTAGAGAGAAAAACCATGTTTTAAAACGTGTTTAATTAACTAGCCGTTAGGGCTGAAATCAAGTTCACGGTGGACCGGCCGGTCGACCGGGTTTTCAAAAATTTCAACCGTTGCCAGCTCATGGTGGACCGCCCGGTCGACCGTAACAAACAGAAAACACGGGTGCTATCAGTCGGCCGAAGGTCGGTCGACCGATATGGGGTCCGGTCGACCGCCTGGTCGACCGGAAAATGTGCACACATGCACGCACCCAAACGATCAGAAGCGCGGTCGACCGGCCAGTCGACCGTTCTGACCTGAAACAGAGCCGGTCGACCATCCGGTCGACCGCAATAGGCCAAAAACAGATTGTTTGAAAATGGTTTTGAAGATCTTAAAAATTTTCAAAGTAGTTTTGATCAAGACTTGGCATAATATATAAACTAGAGTTTGTAAGTATTAAAATATGTTTAAAAAATATTATTTTGTATATAGGAGAAGTATCTTTAGAAAAATCATGTGCAAGAATCTTGTGTGTGAGGAATGTTGAGCTTCAACACTATACACTATCTTTTAACAAACTAAAAATATAAAAACTGAAAAATGAAGTCTCTGAGCCGCAAATGAAGTCTCTGAGCCACGTTACACCAAGGTAGAGTCTTCTCATCTATGAAAACATCCTCTTACACCATTTGCCTTTTAGCATCATAATTCCTTGCAATAGCTTAGAAAGGCCAACATGAATAGTACTAACCTGAAACCCAATCTAAACAACTTATTAGTACCATATAGCTTCTATGTGTTTTGTTATCATCAAAACTTAAACAAATAGAGAGTGTAACCTTTTTGGCCAACAATCTCCCCCTTTTTTATGATGACAAAACATATAGGTTATATCACAAGATATAAAAGAGAGGTAAAAACTCCCCCTCAAACAAGATATAAAAGAGAGGTAAAAACTCCCCCTCAAATAATGCTATATTAAACAAGTATAAAACAATTTATTATGAGAGAATTTTATAAAACGCAACCATAAAACATATTTCTCCCATTTTTTGTCATACATCAAAAAGAGATATATTAGCAAGAAAACTTTCTTATTAAACAACACAAACATTAAGTTCACCACATATAAAAGAAAATCTATTATAATCAAGTGGTTTAGTGAAAATATCGGCAAGTTGAAAATCAGAAGAAACATAATCAATCTCAATATCACCTTTCTCAAAATGACCTCTAAGAAAGTGATATCTAATCTCAATGTGCTTGGTCTTACTATGTTGATTTGCATTCTTAGTCATATGAATAGTACTAGTATTATCACAAAATATTTTTATATGGTCATAATGCAAATCATAATCAAGGAGAGTATGTTTCATCCAAAGGACTTGAGTACAACAAGCCCCTGCCGCAACATACTCCGCCTCGGCGGTTGAGAGGGCTACCGAAATTTGTTTCTAGGAAGACCATGAAATAAGACAATTATCAAGAAATTGACATGTTCCACTAGTACTCTTCCTATCCACTCTACAACCTGCATAGTCGGCATCCGAAAAACTCGTCATTGAGAAATCTCTGATTTTCGGATACTATAGACCCATTCTAATAGTGCCCTTAATATAACGAATGATGCGTTTTACTGCAATTAAATGAGATTCTTTGGGACACGATTGGAATCTAGCACAAATGACACATACTAAACATAATATCCGGCCTACTAGCCGTTAAATACAACAAGCTACCAATCATGCTTCTATACAATTTTATATCAACACACTTACCTTGGTCATCCTTATCAAGCTTGGTGGTGGTGGCCATGGGAGTGTTGCAAATTTTTGAGTCTTCAAGCCCAAATTTCTTGATGAGTTTCTTGGAGTACTTGGCTTGACATATAAATATCCCATCACGCATTTACTTAATTTGGAGTCCAAGAAAATAGTTTAATTCACCCATTAATGACATCTCAAATTCACGTTGCATGCATTGTTCAAACTCCTTGTAAAGTAACTTATTAATAGAACCAAAAATTATATCATCAACATATATTTGAACTATAAGAATGTCACTATCAACATGTTTAGTAAATAATGTGGTGTCTACTTTGCCTTTAACAAAATCATTTGAAAGAAGAAAACTAGAAAGCCTTTCATACCACGCTCTTGGAGCTTGTTTTAAACCATACAATGCATTATCAAGTTTGAAAACAAAATTTGGATGAACATGATCTACAAAACTGGGAGGTTGTTCTACATAAACTTTCTCATCAATAAAACCATTTAAAAATGTACTTTTTACATCCATTTAAAAAGTTTAAAACTTTTAAAAGTTGCATAAGCTAGTGTGATCCGTATGGCTTCAAGCCGTGCTACGGGTGCAAAGGTCTCCTCAAAGTCGATTCCTTCAACATGAGTGTAACCTTGGGCCACTAACCTAGCTTTATTCCTAATAACATTTCCTGACTCATCCAACTTGTTCCTAAATATCTACTTAGTACCAATTATTGGTCTATCGTGGGGTCTAGGAACAAGGTGCTAAACTTAGTTGCACTCAAATTGATTGAGCTCTTCTTGCATAGCTAGCAACCAATATGAGTCACCCTCGGCTTCGAGGATGTTTTTGGGTTCAAAATGAGATATGAATGCAAAATTACCACACAATTTATGGAGTTTGGAGCGAGTAGTTACCCCTTTTGATACATCACCTATGATGAGATCTTTGGGGTGATTTGAGGCGTATCTCCAATATTTAGGAAGTGGTTGTGATTGTTCCACTTCATCCTTTTGAACTTCACCAATGGGTTCTTGCTTGTCTTCTTGAATGGGCGAGTCCTTCAAGGATATTTTCTCCATGTCCTCACCTAATGAGTCAATCTCTACAACATTCTCAACAATAGCATTAGATTCTTCAAATTTAACATGCATAGATTCTTCAATAGTATGAGATGATTTATTGAATACTATATATGCTTTGCTAGTACTAGAATATCCAACAAAGATTGCTTCATAGGCCTTACAATCAAATTTACCCAAATTATCTTTAGTATTCTCAACAAAACACTTGCATCCAAAAACTTTAAAGTATGAAACATTTGGTTTTCTTAAATGATAAATTTCAAAAGAGGTTTTGAAAGTATTTTTACACAAATAAATACGGTTTGATATGTAGCATGCGGTGTTTACGACCTCGGCCCATAAGTATTGAGGGAGCCCATATTCACTTATCATAGTCCTAGCCATTTCTTGAAGAGTTCTATTCTTCCTTTCAACTACTCCATTTTGTTGTGGAGTTCTAGGACATGACATTTCAAGCTTAATTTCCTTTTCATCACAACAAGTCATGAAGAGTTGGTTAACAAACTCACCACCTCTATCACTTCTTATCCTTAAAATCAAGAATCCTTTTTCTTTTTCAACCCCTTTTTGAAAAATCTTAAAATGCGAAAAAGTTTGATCTTTATGCTCCAAAAAGAAAACCCAAGTGAAACGAGAAAAATCATCAACTAAAACAAAAAAATATCTACTTCTATTTAAGCTTTTAGTTTTAGTTGGTCCAAAAAGATCTATGTGAATCAATTCTAATGGCCTAGTTGACATGATATCCTTGATTGGTTTGAAAGAAGACTTGGTTTGTTTCCCAAGTTGGCACGCACCACAAATGCGATCTTTTTCAAACTTCAAATAAGGAATACCTTTCACCAATTCCTTAGAATTAATTCTAGCAAGGTAATCAAAAGATGCATATCCTAATCTTCTATGCCAAAGCCATGAAATCTCATCAAAAGCATTCAAGCATTTAGTAGAACAATCCAAATTAAGCATGTCAATAATATAGACATTATTTTCACGAAATCCGGTGAGAATACAATCATTGGTTTTACAATCAAAAATTTTGCAAGAAGATTCATCAAACACAACTATGAGACCACGATCACATAATTGATTTATACTAAGCAAGTTATGATAATTGATTTATACTAAGCAAGTTATGTTTAAGCCCATCAACAAGAACAACATTTTCTATTAAAGGAGATGCACCAATCTTAATGTTACCTATACCGATGATGATGCCCTTGGAGTCATCTCCGAAGGTGACGGTGCCACCTTCAACGTACCTTAATAGGGTTGTAAAATTATTGATGCCCATGTCATATGCCTTGAATAACCACTATCAAGGTACCACCGTTCCTTATGTCTTGGAGCCTTAGTGTGTACCTACATCAAATAATTTAAGACTTAATTTTGGTACCCATATTTTCTTGGGTCCTAAAGCGTTAGTGTCTCGAACCCACACAAGATTATTTGTCCTATTTATATGATCATAGCAAAATTTAGCTAAATGGCCATTCTGGCCACAATAAGTGCATCTATAAATTCTTCCATATTTAAATGCATAATGAGCATGTGGCTTACGAACATGTGAATTGTGAGCATGAGTAGTTTTAACATGAGTGACATGTGATGCGTTATCATGATGAGCATGAGAATTTTTAGCATGAATTGTTTATCATTTTTAGCATGAGAAGTGTGCATATGCTTCTTTAAAAATATTTCTTCTAATTTAGTAGTGTTAAAAGCACATTCTTTTAAAATATTTCCAAAATCATTGATTTTAGTTTTTAACAAGGATAATTCATTTTCATCAATTTTTGAAAATTTAACTTTACAAGCAACTCTATAAGCATCAAACTCTCTTTTTGTTGAAATAAGATTGGAAGAAAGTTCATCCTTTTTTTTTTGAAGATTGCAAGTTGATTTTTAAGCATCTCAATTTCCTTTTTCAATTTTGAACATTCTACCTTTTTATCATTGAAACTTTCAGAAAGTTCAACAAAAGCATGTACTAACATTTCTCTACTTATTTCATTTTCATCATCAAGTGGTTGAGTAGTTACCTTGGGTGTGTTTGCCATGAAACACATATTTGCCGTGTCGACTTCATCTTCGGATTCACTTTCCGAATCCCAAGTGGCTTTGTATACCTTCTTTTCAACCGGCCTCTTTTGCTTCAAGGAGGAGGTCATCTTTTTCTTGAAATCGGGACAATCGGCCATGATGTGTCCAGGTTTCTGACAGTTGTAGCATATGATCCTTTTCTCCTCCTTCCCTTCCCATCGCTTTCTATAGTTGAGCTTATTCTTGCGGTATATTCTCTTTACATTTCTTACAAAGAGAGATAGCTCTTCATCATCTTCTTCATCTTCTTCATCATCGTAGTTGGAAGAGGAAGACTTGAAAGCTATTGACTTTTTCTTTTGAGGTACCACATCTTCTCTAGCCTTCTTCTCCATCTCATGAATCTTAAGGTTTCCAATAAGACTTATGAGCTCCATCTCGTCCTTGTCATTCAACTCCTTCAAGGTAGTAGCTTTGATTTCCCATGATGAAGGAAGAGCACGAATCACCTTGCGCACCTTTTGGTCGTTGCTTATTTCATCACCTAGAGAAGAAAGAGCATTAGTAATCTTAGTAAACTTGGTAATCATATTATCAATAGATTCATCTTCTAGCAGTTTAAAACTTTCATATTGGGAACGCAAGAGATCTATTTTAGCTCTCTTGACTTGTGATGTTCCCTCATGAGTGACCAATAAGTGTTGCCAAATCTCAAAGGCGGATTTTTAATGGATGACTCGTGTTAAGTCATCCTCATTCAAAGCTAAAAGTAGGGCATTCTGAGCCTTTGAATTAGCTTCATATTCCTTGAAGGTAAGTTCGGACCAAGTGTCCTCCTCACTTTCGGGTTTACTATAAGGCTTGGTCAAGGACTTGGCAACTAGACTACCTAGAGATTGTAGAATAGTCATCCTAACTTTCCATATGGGAAAGTTGAGTCCATCAAATTTGGGAGAGGTCTTAATATTATCGGCCATCTTTACTAGTGTATGAATGAAGATATGAAAATAGTGATTAGCAAATTTTAGGATCTCTCTAAGGATGTGAAGCCAAAAACTAGAGTCCTAACTCTAATACCAATTGAAATCACCTAGAGGGGGTGAATAGGTGATAATGCTAATCAATACACAAATTTAAAAATGTTATGATGCAACGATCACCCGAAAAAAGACTAGAAGCCGAATACCCCATAAAGGGCTCTGAACTCCTTCCTCTTGATTCCTCTAGATAAGAGTTTGAGGTGCGCAATGTAATCTTATTGTATGAGTATTGATCGACAATATATCAATGAATATAAAGCAAGTAAATATAGCAAATAAATCAATCGCAAACAGTGAGATTTGTTTCGAGGTTCGAGCACGTAGCTCTACGTCCCCGCCTTCACCCAGAAGGATTTCCAACCACTATAACTTTCACAAAGAATTACAACCACAAGGGAGTACCCAACTCCTCAATCATACTCCTCTAGTCCAGAGTTAGTGGAGCCACAAATACAAGAATATCTTGGTGATCAAAATACCACAAACCCTCTTTTGAAAAACTTTTTTCCTTACAAAAACCCTAGAGAATAATGTGTAGGATTGAAGCTCAAGTTTTGTAAGTTGAAAAGAAAATGAAATTGAAGAGAGTTTTGAACCAAAAACTTCAGTAAAAAGAGAGAATTTTGAGCACAAAAACTGAGAGCAAAAACTTCTTTTGAAAGCCTTTAAACTTGATTTCTTTTTGCAAAAGATTGTTGTAATCACCTCAACCCTAATCATCCCTATTTATAGGATAAAGCTAGAGATTAAAGAGTTGAAATAAGATTGGAAGAAAGTTCATCCTTTTTTTTTTGAAGATTGCAAGTTGATTTTTAAGCATCTCAATTTCCTTTTTCAATTTTGAACATTCTACCTTTTTATCATCAAAACTTTCAGAAAGTTCAACAAAAGCATGTACTAACATTTCTCTACTTATTTCATTTTCTTCATCAAGTGGTTGAGTAGTTACCTTGGGTGTGTTTGCCATGAAACACATATTTGCCGTGTCGACTTCATCTTCGGATTCACTTTCCGAATCCCAAGTGGCTTTGTATACCTTCTTTTCAACCGGCCTCTTTTGCTTCAAGGAGGAGGTCATCTTTTTCTTGAAATCGGGACAATCGGCCATGATGTGTCCGGGTTTCTGACAGTTGTAGCATATGATCCTTTTCTCCTCCTTCCCTTCCCATCGCTTTCTATAGTTGAGCTTATTCTTGCGGTATATTCTCTTTACATTTCTTACAAAGAGAGATAGCTCTTCATCATCTTCTTCATCATCGTAGTTGGAAGAGGAAGACTTGAAAGCTATTGACTTTTTCTTTTGAGGTACCGCATCTTCTCTAGCCTTCTTCTCCATCTCATAAGTCTTAAGGTTTCCAATAAGACTTATGAGCTCCATCTCGTCCTTGTCATTCAACTCCTTCAAGGTAGTAGCTTTGATTTCCCATGATGAAGGAAGAGCACAAATCACCTTGCGCACCTTTTGGTCGTTGCTTATTTCATCACCTAGAGAAGAAAGAGCATTAGTAATCTTAGTAAACTTGGTAATCATATTATCAATAGATTCATCTTCTAGCAGTTTAAAACTTTCATATTGGGAACGCAAGAGATCTATTTTAGCTCTCTTGACTTGTGATGTTCCCTCATGAGTGACCAATAAGTGTTGCCAAATCTCAAAGGCGGATTTTTAATGGATGACTCGTGTTAAGTCATCCTCATTCAAAGCTAAAAGTAGGGCATTCTGAGCCTTTGAATTAGCTTCATATTCCTTGAAGGTAAGTTCGGACCAAGTGTCCTCCTCACTTTCGGGTCTACTATAAGGCTTGGTCACGGACTTGGCAACTAGACTACTTAGAGATTGTAGAATAGTCATCCTAACTTTCCATATGGGAAAGTTGAGTCCATCAAATTTGGGAGGGGTCTTAATATTATCGGCCATCTTTACTAGTGTATGAATGAAGATATGAAAATAGTGATTAGCAAATTTTAGGATCTCTCTAAGGATGTGAAGCCAAAAACTAGAGTCCTAACTCTAATACCAATTGAAATCACCTAGAGGGGGTGAATAGGGGATAATGCTAATCAATACACAAATTTAAAAATGTTATGATGCAACGATCACCCGAAACAAGATTAGAAGCCGAATATCCCGTAAAGGGCTCTGAACTCCTTCCTCGTGATTCCTCTAGATAAGAGTTTGAGGTGCGCAATGCAATCTTATTGTATGAGTATTGATCGACAATATATCAATGAATATAAAGCAAGTAAATATAGCAAATAAATCAATCGCAAACAGTGAGATTTGTTTCGAGGTTCGAGCACGTAGCTCTACGTCCCCGCCTTCACCCAGAAGGATTTCCAACCACTATAACTTTCACAAAGAATTACAACCACAAGGGAGTACCCAACTCCTCAATCATACTCCTCTAGTCCAGAGGTAGTGGAGCCACAAATACAAGAATATCTTGGTGATCAAAATACCACAAACCCTCTTATGAAAAACTTTTTCCCTTACAAAAACCCTAGAGAATAATGTGTAGGATTGAAGCTCAAGTTTTGTAAGTTGAAAAGAAAATGAAATTGAAGAGAGTTTTGAACCAAAAACTTCAGTAAAAAGAGAGAATTTTGAGCACAAAAACTGAGAGCAAAAACTTCTTTTGAAAGCCTTTAAACTTGATTTCTTTTTGCAAAAGATTGTTGTAATCACCTCAACCCTAATCATCCCTATTTATAGGATAAAGCTAGAGATTAAAGAGTAAACTGATATAATAAATAATTAGGAAATATTTGACCAAAAACCAGCCACCAATTTTGTTTAGAGAGAAAAATCACGGTTTAAAACGTGTTTAATAAACTAGCCGTTAGGGTTGAAATCAAGCTCACGGTCGACCGGCCGGTCGACCGGGTGTTCAAAAATTTTTACCGTTGCCAGCCCACGGTCGACCGCCCGGTCGACCGTAACAAACAGAAACATGGGTGCTATCAGTCGGCCGAAGGTCGGTCGATCGATATGGGGTCCGGTCGACTGCCCGTCAACCGGGAAACGTTCACACATGCACGCACCCAAATGGTCAGAAGCGCGGTCGACCGGCCGGTCAACCGTTTTGACCTAAAATAGAGTCGGTCGACCGTTCGGTCGACCGCAACAGGCCAAAAACAGATTGTTTGAAAATGGTTTTGAAGATCTTAAAAATTTTCAAAGTAGTTTTGATGAAGACTTGGTATAATATATAAACTAGAGTTTGTAAGTATTAAAATATGTTTAAAAAATATTATTTTGTATATAGGAGAAGTATCTTTAGAAAAATCATGTGCAAGAATCTTGTGTGTGAGGAATGTTGAGCTTCAACACTATATACTATCCTTTAACAAACTAAAAATATAAAAACTGAAAAATGAAGTCTCTGAGCCGCAAATAAAGTCTCTGAGCCGCGTTACACCAAGCTAGAGCTTTCTCTTCTATGAAAATATCCTCTTACACCATTTGCCTTTTAGCATCATAATTCCTTGCAATAGCTTAGAAAGGCCAACATGAATAGTACTAACCTGAAACTCAATCTAAACAACTTATTAGTACCATATAGCTTCTATGTGTTTTGTTATCATCAAAACTTAAACAAATGGAGAGTGTAACCTTTTGGGCCAACAAATTGGTGTTTACATTGATATCAAAATGATTTCATGTTTCACCTTCTATTGGTATCAAAATTTACTATTAGTATCTAAATTTTTTTTCAAGTGGTATCAACTTTTGTTTTGTCAACTACTATTTAATTTCATTGGTATCAAAATTTATTTTGTTGACTTAAGAAATCTCAAAATTTTGTTTTTAAGTATTATCAAAAATTTTGTTTTAAAATTTGTTAATATGTCTTGCCTATATGCAAGGAGAGCTTAACATCTCTTCTATATATAAACTCATGTTGAGTGTATCTCACATTAAGGAGCTTGACCTCTCTTCTTTATGTAGTACACGTATGTAGGGGGAGCTTAACATCTCCGCTTATACATTATATATTATGCTTTATGTGGGTTAGGGTTAGCCATCACTTCTCCATGTAATGCATGTATGCAGGGGGAGCTAACTTTACATCTCTCCTCTTCATGAATGTATATTGCATATACATCTTTATCGTTTGTTTCTCTTCACCCCTTCGTTGACGAATTGACAAAAAGGGGAAGAAGAATTTAGTGAGTTTATATATGCATGTTTATACCTTTATTTATGCATATATGTTTATTTTGTTTATGCACTTTATTGAATATCCTTATTGTTTATTGCTATGCATGAGTTAAGGGAGAGCTTCTATGAAGCTTAACTTTAATCCATGCATATATAACTCCATGAGTTTTATCATCATCAAAAAGGGGGAGATTGCTAGCCCAAAGGCCCATCGCTCTAGTTTTAATGATGATTAACTCATGTAGTTATTGTACTAATGATCTTATGTTTATTTAGTCTCAGATATTTGATCAAGATCTTAGTAGGTGTTTAGCTTCAACAAAGAATTCGAAGTCAAGTTTTGAAGCTGGCACGCGCTGATTCAAGAGTTCAAGCATCAAGATCGCATCAAGTACTCAAGAGGAGTCTAGCTCATTGAATCAAGATTTGGACCAAGTCAAGAAGGAGAAGAAGATTTTCAAGAAAACTAGTGTCATGTTTATAAGCGTTAAAATTTATTTTTAGATAAAATATAAATGATAGATTAGTTGTAGATTTCTCAAGCTCATATACACACAAAATTTATATATGTTTTCATAAAACAGTTTTAGTTTTAGAAAATATCGTTTTGATTTTTTAGCCTAAAATATATGTGTGTGTGTGTGTGTGTTTCATGAATAGATTTCTTCAAAATGAGTTTATATGGTTATATGTGTTTGGATTTCATCCATACATATTGTTGCTTCAAATGTTTAGAAAAACTTATTTGGTGTTTCTATATCATGTGTTTGAGTTTTGTATTTATCAAAATTCATATTAGAGCTTATTGTCAAAAATATAGATATTTCATCTCATACGTGTATTAGATCATATCCATACACACCAAGCTTCAAAAGTGTTTAAAATATCACGTTTTTGCAGTTGAAGAAGTTTTGAAGAAAAAAATTTCAATTTGGAGATCGTTTTTGAAAAATACAGATTTTTATTTAAGGCAAAATTTTTATATCACAAAAATAGTTTAAAATATTTGTAATATGTGTTGATTTTTAATCAAATATATTTGTACATCAAAGTATTTCAATGAATCTATTTTTATAGATTTTATGTGATTTTATGAGAATTTACAAGATTTTATTAAACCAAATTTTAATGTGCAAAATGTCTAACCAGGCCTTCTTTCGGTCGACAAGCCGGTCGACCGAGACAGAAGTCGGTCGACCGGGTGGTCGACCGATATGCATAGACGTGCATAGGTCATATGGCTTGAGGCTCGGTCGACCGACCCGATCGACCGTCTAGAGAGCTGTGCTCTCTGGATCTGACCTCGGTCGACAAGGCGATCGACCGATAGGTCAAAGCCCAGGCACGGTCGATCAGGCGGTCGACTGGCAGGCTGCAACGGTCAAAAATTTGACCGTTGGCCGGTCGACCAGGCGGTCGACTAACAGCAGGATTTCCTGCTGAGTTAGCTCCAACGGCTATATTTTTTAGGCCTATAAATTGGGGCTGTTATGGGCTGTTTTACATCAGATTTTTGGAGAGTTTAAAAGCCAGTTTTTCCCATATCATTTTGAGGTTTTCTCGCTTGTTTTAGAGCTAATACTTCCATATCAAAAGGAGAGTTTTCAAGAGTGTTTTCAAAAGTGATTTCTTGAGTTTTTCACCACAACTCTATTCTTGTTTTTCTCACACATACTTGAGCTTTCCATTGCTATATTAATCCGATGGGAGCTTTGTTGTGAGAGTGTTTTAGGTGATCAAAGTGTTGAGATCACCAAGTGTTCATCTTTATATTTGAGGAGGTGAACTTGCGGGTTCGTGTTTGTGACGAGTTCTTGTGGGAGCTCGGTGTAGAGGTGTGGCCTCGGAAAGCTAGTGTGCTTACGTGTGTTGTTCTTACGGGAACAAGTGAGGGACTAGTGAGTCCAAGAGTTCTAGTGTGAACTCCTTATAGGTGTTATGGCACCGAATGATCCGGTGGGATCGATTTTAGTGAAAATCCTTCATGGTGTTGAAGGCTAGGACGCAAAGCAAGGGTGCTCGAACCTCAAAATAATTCTCCCGTGTTTGCGATTGCTCTCTCTCTCTCTCTCACTTGTGTTTATATATATATCTTGCATGCTTATATTGCTTATCTCTTTATATGCTTGATATATCTTGTGCCTTATTGACATATGCTTGGGATTGTTTGCTTACACTTTTATTCAACCAAGAGAGCCATAGTGGCACCTCAACTCTTAATCTAGAGGAATCTTAAGGAGATAGTCCAGAGCCCTTCACCGGGAATTCGGCTACACTCTTGTATTATACTTTGTGTGTTTAGCTTAATAGCCTTAGTTTGCAAAAATAGTTTTAAATTTCGCATCATTAGTATTAGATTAGCTAGTACACCTATTCACCCCCCTTTAGGTGTATTTTCACATCCCGCCGACAGACCCGAGCCATAGTCTTCTCTCTCCCTTCCGCAACCGGCTCCTCACCCCGCTGCCATCAACCATAAGCCAAGGCCGTCATTGGAGTCATCCTCCTCTCCAGCTGCCTCTCGCTCGTCCCTGACTCTCCCTCAATCACCGCCAGCCAAGCACCCGAGATGACTGCCATCTATAGCCGCCTGAGCGTCAGCCACCATCATTCCTCTCGCCATCTCCTCGTCACCAGTATCGTTCCTCTGCGTCAAGTCTCCTCCCGGAATCCCCCTCACCATCAACTACACCCATGGCCACCAAGCTATGTTACTGGTTGCCTACACTGACCAGCGACCCGCCAACCCCTTTGTCTCCTCAAGTACTTCCACGGCTGATGTCCTCCCCTTCGGTAATTGCTGTCTTTTGCTTCTAGTGTTACCACTATTGTGCCAACAACAGCCATGGCCAGGTCTCTTCAACTATTGTTGCACCCGCTAGGTTGCCACAGACCCGCTCGGGCAGCCCCTCACCTTCTGTGGCCCTTGTTGCTGTCGTTGCTGCGCAGTCAACAACCTCTAGTCCTTGGCCCTGTCTCCGGTTGCTGCCACTGCTTTACAGTCGACAACCACCAGTCCATCTACTCTTCCTTTAACTGATGCAGTTGTTGCAAACCAGTGAGTCTACAATAACACAACAACAATATCAGAGTAGATAGGGAACAACAACAAGGATTTGTAGAGACAACGACACACGAACCTAAGAACATGCTTCTCAATGGGTGAGTTTCTGATCCCTGCAATTAGCTTATTGATCGGCTACATCGCATAATTTTATCTCTCATATTTTATTAGTATCACGTTGTCCGCTATTATTGTGAGTGTGTGATTCTGTTAAACTTGTGTTCATTGTCTTCGGTATTACGAGTAGAACGGTTACACGTAAAACAAGTTGTATTGTGTTTATTTTGTTGAGACTAGAATTGTCCAACTCTACTTGCAATTAATTGTTAAAGCCATCAGCTAATGTTAGAGTTTTAAATTATTTCTTATCAAGATCGTAATTTTGGTGAAGCATCACAAATTCGAGTTTATCACTGATTCCTTACATCACAAACGACGCACTTTTCATATTAATTTGTATTAGAGCACAGTTAGGGTAGGAATTGCATCACCTTAGACACTTTTATTTGCTTTCTTGCATTTGGGATGTGTTTAGTGCATGCCAACCCGTAGAGGAAGACCCTATCTGTTTAGAATAGTCTAACATCTCTATGGATTCCCAACAAGTTGACATGATGTTCACTAACATACAAGCAAAGCTTGAGGCCTTACTCAAACCATGAATCAAAACCGAGATAAGTTGGGTACGGTAGAGACGCGCCTCGAAAACTGCAACGAACATGAAGGAAAACGTCATCTATTGACACCATGCCAGAATGATCGATACTTGACAAGCACCAATTTAATGTACCAACTTTTGATGGTCATCTGGTTTATTCTGGTCAATCGGATCATCAAATTTTTCTACAGTGGCTACAAAGTATGGACAGGTAGTTCATTCGGTGTCCATTTTATGAAGGTAAGAAAGTTAGCTTTGCTACTATGAAACTGACTGGACAAGCTAGTCAATGCTGAACAAATGTGAAAACTTCGAGGAAAACTCAATTTCAATGGCCAATAGAAACTTGATTTGCTATGAAGGACGAATTCAAGGGTAAATACGTGCTACCATATTACTATGAACATCTTCTTTACAAATAGCATCGAATTTCCCAAGGCAACAAATCTGCCAAGAAATAAGTTACTGAATTTGATCTATACTCTCTTAGGCATAGAGAGTGACATCCAAGTCTTTTCCCAATTTAGAGTTGGACTTAGAGTAAACTGGAAAATGATCTGTGGAATCATGAAATCACTGAGCTTAAAAGTCTAAGATTTAGGTGCTTCCAAGTTGGGTTACACTTTAGAAGTCAGATCATCAAACTCTAGCGTCCAACTCCTATTAGTACCCACACTGGGTTAATCCTCAAACACCAGCATTCAAAGAGGACACCAAAGAAAAGGTGTTAAAAGTAACACTAAGGCAAAAGTACTGAAAGGGATTTTTTCATGATTAGTCCCAAATTAAGTGCTACAAATATCAAGATTATGCGCATGTTGTTGCCAATTGTCCAAGCCTAGTCAAAGTCGCTATCGATAAGGAACTGCCTATAATAAATCCAGAGTTTGACTCAGAAGAATTCATTTATCACGTGAAAGAATTTGGAAACTATGACTCTGATGAAGTGATCGAGGGTGATGACATTGATGAGTTCAATACTCTAATTCCTCCCTAGGCCACCCCAGTGATTATGTAGTTTGTTGTGGTCTTCCCTAAAGTCGGTACTTTGATTCTTCTTGAAGTCACCCCTGAGAATACAGAGTTTGTTGATGTCTTTCCTGAAGACCTCCTGGACCAGCTGCCACCGATGTGTGATATCCAATACTCCATTGATTTAGTCCCAATTCTTGACTTGCCATACCATAGGATAAATCCTACCAAGTATACTGAACTCAAAAGACAAGTTGATGAGTTATCACTGAGATCAAGAAGCAGTGCCTTGTCCCAATAGTCGTTCATTTCTATAAAAATAATTTCTGGTGCAATGTCATGGCAAGGGATGTGGGTCAAGTCAATGATGTTACCATTTATGGTCGATCCATATCCAGAAACATAAAAGATGTCGTTCTGGGAGAATTTAAGATTCTACATCTTATCAATTTTTCTTCCATTACGATTAAACAAATGGGAGCATTACCTCAGACTTTACTTATTAGGATATCTCTTGTCATCATTAGTAAAGTAACAAGTAATCTGCCACATACTGAAAAACACCTAGAGGGGGTGTAATACCCCGCTCCCGGAATACGTACTTAGTTGCGTATTCAGATTTTTGATCGTATTTTTCGATTTACCTTCTGTACTTATTTTGTATTATGAATTGTTTATATGATTGTTTTGTCTTAAATTTGGATTCGTGGACTCGGAGTCAGCCCTAGTCTGAACCGAAGACCCGATCCTAATGTATTACTTGATTTGGTCTTTTCGGTAATTAGATTTGACCGATTTTAGTTTCAAATATTTTTTTCCAATATATTAGATTTTCTATGATTTTCTGGATTTTTCCTGAATTAAAATGAAAATCTTCAAAACCGGTGTCGGCCAGTGCTGCTGACCGATTCCCAGATTTTTAGTTTACAAACGGTTTAGAATTTCTAAAAAGTTCTTTAGACATTATTTCTTAGAATAATATTTCTTACCTAAATACTTTTTCTGGGAATTTTATGAATTTATGAAAATTCCACCGGAGTCGGTAGCTAGCTGATTCCGGGATTTTTAGTTTTAAAACTGTAAAGTATTTCTTAAAACGGATTTCACTATAATTCTTAGATTAATATTCTTGATTTTTGATAATTATTTAGGGTCGTTCCGAGATACTTGAATTTCGGACGATTCCGGTATTTTCCGAAAGATTTCCGCATCCGCAACCGAATCCCGGGAATCCGCCACTTTCATTATTTTTCATTTTCTCTTCCAAGAGAATAATTTCCCTTTTCCATTTTCTTTTCCTTTTCCTATTTTCTTTCTTTCCTTCCACCCTAAGTTTTCCCCAAACTTTTACAACTTCCAATTCCTTCTCTAATCTTCCAATTACTTCCACCACAAATATCTCCACCTCACCCTCCACCTCACCCCTCACCTTGGCAAGCCATGATTGGCCAAGAGAAACACCTCACCTCCCCACTTTACAAAATTCCCCCTCCCTTTTAATTATTTGCACCTCCTTCACAAAATCTAAAACCTATAAATACTTTTCCTTCTCCTTTCTTTATTCATTTTCACTTCATCTTTCTCTTTCTTCTCTTCACCAAAACCCTAACCTCCAACATCTCCTTCACCTCCACCACCTCCGTCGGCGCCTCCGGCCACCACGACGCCGGCGAGAGACCCCCGAATTCCGGCCACCACTTCTTCTCACCAACACCAACAACAAAACCACTAATCCCACCTTCTTCTTCATCATCAACTTCCATCACTACCACCATCACTCCATCACCTTGTACTCTTTTTGGTGAGTGTTCTTCTTCACCAAGATTTGATTAATTCTTAGTATAATTATGTTTTCATATCATGTATACTTAGGTCCTCAAATCATGATTAGTTGACATCAAACAAAACCATCACAAATCTGTTCTGTGTGCTGTTTCCAGTCGATTAGTCGACTTGACCTAAGGACTAGTCGACTTGAAACCCTTAGTTGAAACGTAACCTTTTCAAGAACACAGTTTTAGTCGACTTAGGTTATTTATTAGTCGACTAGAAACCTCGATTAGTCGACTACTCCCTTGACCCTAGTCGACTAACTTTTCCTGAATCAGAAACCCAACTCTCTGTTACACAGTTTTAGTCGACTTAGAGTGTCTGTTAGTCGACTTGAAATCATTGTTAGTCGACTACTCTTTCCATCCTAGTCGACTAACTTTTCCTGAAACCAGAACCCAACTCTCTGGAACCCAGTTTTAGTCGACTATACCAGACTGTTAGTCGACTAACCCCTCTATTAGTCGACTACCCTTTCCACCTAGTCGACTAACTTTAGCAGTCTGTTATGGTTGATTTCTTTCTTGAATAGGAACCTTATCCTATAGACTTACATCACATATTGGTACTACTTGACTTGTCTCTTGACAAACATCATCTTCCCTTCTCTCTTTCTCTCTCCTCTTCACTCTACATATTTATATCATATATTATGGCGCATCCCGAGTTCCGTGGATTTCGGACCTTTTGGCTTTTCGGTGATTTAGGCGAGTTGTCTCGCTCTTCTCTCGTCTCTATTTGAGTTTCCCATTTCGTCGGGACGATAAGTATTTCACTTCTTATTTCCATATTCATGTATCGCCCTGCAATTGCTTGTGTTATGGTAGCTTCATATTTTTACTTGTGCCATGCTTATGATATGCTTGCTTCTTTATCGTATACCATGCGTGGCCGACCCTTCGTGGTCGTTGGACTTTGAGTCACTTCCATGTTACCACTTGCTATTACCTCAGACCGTCAGTTACATGTTTCTATTTAGCACATGTATATCCCTTGCCGACTGATTGGTTATCATCTACTACCTGGCATGCCACTACTTGGCAAGACCCTTTTTGTTATGCCATGACTTAACCTGACTATTATCAATCCTTTGATATGCTTGGTTGTTTATTAAATATCATCATTCTGTCATGCTATCACTTAACACCCAGCATGATAACTTGACTTGTGATTATCACCTTTACGGGAACTTTACTTTATTATCCTGTATCATGATCAGTGACTTGTATTCCTGCTTTATATGCAGTGACCTGACTATATAGTACTTATGTACTCCTGATTTCCTGATCATGTCCTGTTCCAGTTATTCCCGTAAAGTGATAATTAAACTAATGAATCCTAAAATGGACCAACTTGTATTGGGTCGGGGGAAACATGCGGATATCAATATGTGTTCGTGTTTACAGTGGCTTTTAGGAATGTTGTGCAACTACATGTTCCGGTCTGACCTGTGGGCCTCCAGGGGACCGAGGGGAGAGCTGGCTCCCTCATTACTGGTACCATCATGATAAGGGCATACATAAGTCCCTCCTGTTAGCCTTGCGGCTGGTTTCCGTTACCATGCAACGGAACAATCCTGGGCCGTGGTCCCGGGTATGTACGGGACCCACTGTAAACATAGTTCGTTGATACCCCCGCTAGTTTCCAATAACAACCTTGTTTTACTCGGATATGGATCTATGTGCGTTGGGACGCTAGTTCACATAGCTAGATATCAGGGTAAGACGAGTAATAATAAAGTGTCGTAATAACCGGCTCTTTAAGTTGTAAGTAGAGGTATGTAGAATGGGACGCATACTAAAGCCTGCAACTTAAACGGCTATGAATCTGTGATGTGCCTTACCATAATTACTTGTTCCGGACTTTATATCGGATTTCCTGTTTTATGAGTAGTATGTTATGACCACCTTGTAACTCAGGTTGTATGTGCTTAGATTACGATGATATGAGATAAAGGTATATAGATGAGGGTTTCCTTGTTTGGATTATTCCTTCATTGTACTAGTCTCATAGAACCGTGATCTAAAACTTTCCGAATCAGATTTACTCGTCCTTGGTTTTATTTGAATTTCCTGTTTTATGATTATTATGCCACACCTGTTCATATCTGCTCTAACCTATCTGTCCCCAGAGTATTTCTTACTTGATATCATTTGTTATACGCATACTTGTACTCACCCTGCTTCGCCACTTGGTATTGGTACTACTCGCCTGGGGAGTATCATTTGACTCCCCTGGATCCTCATGTCCAGGTCTTGGAGCTTGGAGCGTGTAGATTCTCCCTGTTGTGGATCAGAGTGGCGCAGCGGTAGCGTGGATCCCCAGCCGATCATCCAGAACTCCATCCTTCCAGGCCCCCTTGTGGGTCTCTCGAGTTTTCCTTTATAAACTCGTGAGTACCCTTTTCTGTTTATACTTGTACATTTCCAAGTCCTTTATACTGTTCATATATGTACATTTCCATGTATTCCCGCATTTGCGCATATCAGTGATGTAATATTCATGTAATGTTGGATCACTTCTGGTGATAACTTTGTAATTGTACTCATGTGTTGGAATGTATAATGCACCATTTGCTTCCGTACTCTGATTCTTGTCTGTACTGATGCTTAGCGTATATACGGGAGGGTAGTTCTGACCTACGTATATACGTTGCAGTGACGTCCCCGTATCCGCGGGATCGGGGCGTTACAGGGGGGGTGAATAGGTGTTATGCTAATCAAATGCACTTTTAAAACTAGTTAAGATGTATGATGCAAGTGGTCACTCAAAACAAGAAATTGAAGCCGAATTCTCGGTGAAGAGCTCTAGAACTTCTCCTCTTTAATTCCTCTAGATGATGAGTTGAAGTGCGTAATTGCTTCCTTATTGATATGAGTATAGACCAAAAATGCAAGAAGATGAAATGAATGCAATATTGAAAACAAGACAAATAGTATCACAAGTATAAGAATGTAAAGCAACAAAGAGCAAAAAGAAATCAATCGCAAACACAAGAGAATTTATTTCGAGGTTCGAGTCACTGCTCTACGTCCCTGCCTTCACCACTATAAAGGATTTCTACTAAATCCATAAAGGGAACTTCCACATAAGAACCTTACACCCAAAGGATTACAATTGGTCTACTCAAGACCGGAGTACCCAACTCCAACAATACTTTCCTCCACACAAGAGGAACCATAACTAATGGAATACAAGTCACTTGGTGATCTAAGAAGACCACAAACACTCTCTTACAACTTCTTATAGAGTGGAGTATGATTTTAGGCTTAAGAAGTAAAGTGAGAGATAAATTTCAGTAGTAAGATTTAGAAGACTTGAAAATCAACTGAAAAATTTTGCAGATGAAAGAACTTTGAAAATGGAAAGCTATAAACACTTCTCTCTTAAAAACACTTGAAATTTGGATATTTTTCTTATGAAAACCAAAGACCCATGACCTCTATTTATAGACAAAGAATAAATACCATTCATAAGTGATACTAGGTCATTAGGGGTGAGTTAACCACTTGGAAACACAAAATAGCCGTTGGAACTCATAAAAAATAAAACAGATGCAAAATAGAGCCGTTGGTGCCAGTCTAGACATCTGCCGGGCGACCGGCCGGTCGACCGGCACGCCACTTGGCAAATAGCCGTTGGCTCCGGTCGACCGCCCGGTCGACCATAGGGCAATTTAAAAGAAGAATTTTGAATTGCCGGTCGATAGGTACAAACTGAGAGCAAGTGTCATGCAGTCGGTCTACTGACCCGGTCGACCGACAAACGTGCACAGCGTGCACGCCCACGGCCTCGGTCGACCGACAAACGTGCACAGCGTGCACACCCACGGACAAAAATCCCAGTCGACCGTGTTGGCCTAAAACAGTTACGGTCGACCGGCCGGTCGACCGTTATGGTCTAAAATAGCTTTAAAACAGATTTTTTTGAACTTGGTAATATTTTTAAAATATTTTGCATTATTTTGAGGGTATGTAGCATAGTATAGGAGATAAAATACATGTTCTAAACTTGATATAAAAATTTGAAAAATTATGAAACATGTATATTAACCAAACATGCAACAAAACTGATACTACTCAAAACTTGTATTTTTAAAAGTGTATTTTTGTGTGTGTAACTTCTTGAGTACATCTATTATATCCTTACTCTTTAACATACTAAAATCTTACAAGAGTCTAGGTGACTATAAGATCTTCAATTCGGGCTTTTTCATTTGCATCGTTGAGTTACTTGAATTCTTGATCCCGTATTTGAGTCATATTGAGTCAACACCACATTTCTTTAGGGGAAGAAACTCCTTGAATTCTTAGAACCTTGAAATAATCTTAAACACTTAAATTTAATTAATACAAATAACTATATATGTTTTGTGATCATCAAAACTCTAAAACCGGGTGATTGTAACCTTGGGCTAACAATCTCCCCCTTTTTGATGATGACAAAACATATGAATTATTTTAAAAAAAATGTGAAAGGAGCTTGAAAAAAAGCTCCCCCTCAAATCATGCTATCTATCAAGTATAAGAGAGGAATATGTTCTTTACAAATAAAATGAACTTTACAAATTATAACAAAAATGAATTGAAAAGTATGCATGAAAAAGAAATAATAACTCAAAAGTATTTCTCCCTATCTTTGTCATGCATCAAAAAGGGTCAAGGTAACAAAATATTTTTGAAGAGTACTTGCAAAATTTTCATGAATCCATAATACAAATATTTAATTCACCACAAATAAATAAAAATCTATTATAATCTAGTGGTTTAGTAAAAATATCTGCAAGTTGAAAATCGGTGAAAATATAATCAATTTCAATATCACCATTCTCATAATGATCTCTAAGAAAGTGATATCGAATGTCAATGTGTTTTGTCTTGCTATGTTGATTTGCATTTTTAGTCATATGAATAGTACTAGTATTATCACAAAATATTTTAGTATGGTCATAATGCAAATCATAGTCAAGGAGATTATGTTTCATCCAAAGGACTTGTGCACAATAAGTCCCGGCCGCAACATACTCCGCCTCGGAGGTTGAGAGGGCTACAGAATTTTGCTTCTTGGAAGATCATGAAACAAGACAATTTTCTAGAAACTGACAGGTTCCACTAGTACTCTTCTTATCCACTCTACAACCCGCATTGTCAGCGTCTGAAAAACTCGTCATAAAAAATACCCGATCTTCGGATACAACAAACCCATTCCAATAGTGTCTTTAAGATTTCTAATAATGTGTTTTACTGCAATTAAATGGGACTCTTTAGGATACGATTGAAATCTAGCACATAGACAAACACTAAACATAATATCTGACCTACTAGCCGTTAAATATAATAAACTACCAATAATGCTACGATAGAGTTTAATGTCTACATTTATACCTTATTCATCCTTGTCAAGTTTTGTTGTGGTAGCCATGGGAGTTTTGCTTGTCTTAGCCCCTTCAAGCCCAAATTTCTTGGTGAGTTCCTTCGTGTACTTGGCTTGATTTATAAAAATCCCATCACTCCTTTGCTTGATTTGGAGTCCAAGGAAGTAGTTAAGTTCGCCCATCATAGACATCTCAAATTCATCCTTCATATATGATTCAAAATCTTTGTAAAGTTTTTCATTAGCAGATCCAAATATAATATCATCAACATATATTTGAACAATAAAAATATCATTTTCAACATGTTTAGTAAACAAAGTGGTATCTATTATACCTTTAGCAAAATCATTAGAAATAAGAAATGATGAAAGTCTTTCATACCAAGCTCTAGGAGCCTGCTTTAAACCATATAAAACTTTGTCTAGTTTGAAAACAAAATCTGGATGTGTAGGATCAACAAACCCGGGGGTTATTTAACATACACTTCCTCTTCTATAAAACCATTTAAAAATGCACTTTTGACATTCATTTGAAAAAGTTTGAAATCTTTATAGGAAGCAAAAGCAAGTGTTATCCATATAGCTTCAAGCCGTACTACGGGTGCAAAGGTTTCCTCAAAATCGATACCTTCGATTTGAGTGTAACCTTGGGGTACTAACCTAGCTTTATTCCTAACAGCATTGCCTGACTCATCCAACTTGTTCCTAAAAATCCATTTAGTGCCAATTGTTGGTCTATCTTGAGGTCTAGGGACAAGATGGCAAACTTGATTGCGCTCAAATTGATTAAGCTCCACTTTCATGGCAAGCAACCAATATGAGTCGCCTCGGCTTCGAGGATGTTCTTTGGTTCAAAATGAGAAATAAAAGCATAATGGCCACAAAGATCATGGAGTTTGGAACGAGTGGTTACCCCCTTTTAATACATCACTTATAATGAGATCCTTGAGATGATGTCGAGTGAATCTCCAATCCTTTGGAAGTGGTTGTGGTGGCTCCACTTCAACTTCTTGAACTTCACTTTACACATCAATCTTTGGCTTGTCTTCTTGTATAGGTGAGTCCTTCAAGGTTACCCTCTCCATGTCTTCACCTAAGGAATCTATTTCTGTTGGCCCAGAGGCCTTCCACTCTAGTTTTGATGATGATTAACTCATGTAGTTATGTGTACTAATAATCTTGTGATTTTAGTTTCAGATCATTAATCAAGTTATTAGTAGGTGATTAGCTTCAACAAGATGATTTGAAAGCTTTCACAAGTTGATTCAAGAGCCCGAACGTCAAAGATCATATATAACGCTTGCTCGGTGGATCAAAGAGTTTTGGTTCGAGTCGGCTTGGAGATTGCGCTCTACAAGAAGACATCGGTACCATAGTTTAGTTTTGTGTTTAGATCCAAATTGTAAATATTAGAATAGTATGATATGCTCAAGTTCACAACACACACGTTTCATGTTTTGAATATTGGTTTTCGGTTTTTCGGTTTTAGGTTTAACCGATCTTGGTTTTCATGAATAGATAGATCAAAACAAGTTTACATGGTTTAGTGTATATTAGATATGTTCTATATACATGCATGCTTAATTTCCTAGACAAACTTAGTTTTGACTTACCTATTTCATGTGTATTATGTTTTGGTATTTTTGTCAAAACATATTTTGGAATTAAGGACAAAAACTATGATATGTATATGTTTCATGTATATTGGATTTCTATCCATATGCATCATGTTTCAAAATGTTTAAATATCATGTTTTTGTATTTGGATGAGTTTTGGACAAAATGTATTTTCTATTCAAAATCCAAGTTTTAGAAAATACAGTTTCTAGTTTTTGGTAAAAATGATAAGACACAAAAATAGTTCATATTGATTGATATTTGAGCTAAACTTTTCACCACATGTTTATATATCAATGCAAAATGACAAAACTATTTTTGGTGATTTTTAGGAGTGTTAAAAGATTTTTCAAAATATTTTTAAATTTTTTTTCTGACCCAGTTTTCTATTCTAGGCTTCAACCAGTCGACTAGTCTTCTGACAGTCGACTTGGCATGAAGTCGGTCGACCAGGTCGGTCGACCGACGTGCACAGATCAGTGCAGGTTTGGCAGACACGGGACGGTCGACCGTCAGGGTTGACCGGGTCTGAGAGCAGAGCTCTCTGTTTGTTTGGGTCGACCGAGGCGGTCGACCGGTAGCTGGCAACGGGCAGAATTTGACCGTTGGACGGTCAACCGGCCGGTCGACCGGAAGGTCATTTCTGGCAGTTTCTGCTGCCAACGGCTATATTTTTCTGGGGGCTATAAATACCCCATTGGAAAGAGTTTTTCTCTAAGATTTTTTGTGCGAATTTTTCCTTACTCTCTGGTGTTTTCACAGCAATCAAAAGAAGTTTTTGGTTTCAAATTGAACAATCCATTTGGTTTTTTGCTAGGGTTTGGAAAATCAAAGAAAAGGGTTTTTGGGAAAAAGAGTTTTGATTCATCTTCTATATCTTGGTTTCAGTTTTTCCTAAGGATTTTCTTTGTGATTTTGATTTCCATTCCATTGGTTTTCTTCACACTTGAGCAACATCTACTTTCTTATTCTATAGGATCTTTGTGTGGGAGAAAGAGATTGTTTGTGGTTGTTGTTTAGACCACCAAGTTAAAAACCCAATCTTTGCTTTGTGCCTTGCCCTCATTGTGTTGAGGAAGTTGTGTATTTGGGTTGTATCCCTCAAGTTGTGAGGTGATCCTTGTGTTTGCTTTGTGCTAATCCCTCAAGTTGTGAGGTGATTGTTTTGTTGGATTGGAGCTTGCCTCAAGGAGGAGGTTGTGGTTGTAAAGAGAGGAGTTGGGTACTCCTTGTGAGAGTTCTTTGTGGACTTGCTAGTGGATTAGAAATCCTTTGTGTGTCGAAGGCGGGGATGTAGAGCTAGGTGCTTGAACCTCAAAACATATCTTGTTGTTTGCGCTTGATCCATTGACTCTCTCTCTATCTCTCTCTTTACTTTGTGCCTTGCAACTATTCATATTGTGCATTCATATTGCTTGGCTTGGTTGTGTGTGCATCACTTGTTGATTGCACTTGAGTGTATTGCATTAAGTTTTTTAAATTCCGCATTGAGTTCATTAGATTAGCATAATCACCTATTCATCCCCCCTCTAGGTGATTTTTCAATTGGTATCAGAGCCTACGCTCCTGATATTTAGGTTTAACCACCTAGGAGTGAGATCTTGGTTTGTTAATCTTCATTTGCATTGCTCATTTGCACACATATAGTTGCACTCATGGATAGCCCTCCTATATTTGACCATCTTATACTTGATGCTTGGAAGGCCAATATGAGTAGACATTTAAAAAGCCTAGGACATCTAGTTTATCAAGCCTCCACTTTAGAATCCTTCCCTAATAGTAGCAAACACAAAAAGGCTAATGCATTAGCACTTAGAGCACTTAGAGCATCTCTTAGTGAACATCTTTTACCGGTGTTTGATCGTTATGACTCGGTTTTTGCAGTTTGGAGCTTATTGACGTCTCCCGAGCTTCCAAGGATTATCAACAAGATGAAGAGATCTAAGAGAGAAAAGTCCGAAGAGCATTGCCTCATGGTCCAAGGGAATAACTCCCTTGAGGTACAATCGGACACTCAATTAGATGATAGCTCTAGTTCCTATTGCCATGGTTGTTTTGAAGTTCAAACATTGAATTTGGAACTTGCTCCAAAGCTTGAAAATTTTGTGGAAAAACACAATCTTTTGAAAGAGGACAACCTTGTTTTGAAAAATGAATTAAAGGATTTGTGTTCTAATTTTGAATTGGTTTTGCAAGAAAAGGAAGAGATCACCAGTGAACGTGACTCACTAAGATCTCAACTAGACCTTGCCCTTAATGAGATTGATATTTTGAAAAACAAAAATGATTGTAATGATGTTGTGAAAAACAATGAGGTTTTATCTTCTAAATTGGATTTTGTTTTAAAAGATAACCTCGTTTTCAAAAATAAAATTGATTCAATTACAAAAGAATTGGATTTAGTTTTAAAGAAAAATGAATCTTTGAAAATTGATATTGATTCTCATGTGTGCCATGCTAGTATAGCTTCTTCTTCTTCTTGCACACCTATTGCATGCTCCACTTTATCTTCCACTATTGAAAATGATATAAATGTTTTGAAGAAAAGTGTTGAATGTTTGGGCTCCACTTTGAGCTAATGCACATTGAATCATTCACGATTGGAAACCTTGGTTCGCAAGAAACAAGGTCCATCTTTGCATGCACACCCTACACGGCATACACATGCTTTCCACGGTCACCACCATCACACGTATGCTCATGTGTACACATGTACACATTGTGGCCGAAAAGGCCATCTTGCTAGATTTTGTTATGATCGTTTACTTAATGAAAATTTAGCATGTAATCTTGTTTGGGTTAGAAGAGAAACTAACCCCTATGGACCCAAAAGAAAATGGGTACCAAAAATCACCTCCTTGACTTTTGATGTAGGTGGGAGCTCTCGCATCACGTGAGAGTATTGGTGCCTTGAGGTGGATGCGTTCTAAGCTTAAAAGAGAACCATTTGGATGCTTCACTCTCAAGGGAATTTGGTGGGAGGACCACCGTGGTTTGGAGAACTAGAGATGCACCTTCATCGGTTTTGGTATCATTCTCTAACTCCCATTTTATTTGCATGCTTTTCATGTTCATCTATTCATAGCATGTCTTGTTGTTCATTATGCTTATGTCATGTTGATTAGTTTAGTGTTATACATGTTTAGTTACTTGAGCACCCATGTTTTATATGGATCTATATTTAGTGTTCTCACCTTGTTTAAACTAACATGTATGCCCTAGATCTAATGCACATGCATATGCATTATGACCATTTGAATGTTTATGATTGTATGATTTTTGTTTTAATGATTCATATTTTATTGTTTCATGATTAGTATGATATTTGCCATGTTTATTAGACTTATACTTTACATGATCAGTTGTTGAGACACCCATGTTTAGTATGGACCCATATTTTGTGTTCTCTTAATGTTTTAGCTATCATGTTAATCATAGATCTAATGCACATGTCTTTGTCATGGTAATCATATGGTTGACTATGACTTTTGTCTTAATAATTCATGTTTTGATTATTATGTTTATCATGTTGGGTTATGATTCCCGTTTTATGCTTCGTGTTTTGACTACTTGCTTGAATGATAAGTTTTCATTAAGACTAGAATTTATACTTGTACAACTAGTGAACTACAAATAGACCTTATATATGTTTGTGCTTGAACGCTCATTTGTATTCACTTGATGTACTAGTATAGTCTAGTTTTGATGATTCTTGCATTTGACTTGTATTCATCATTTTTTTGTTTTAACTTCATGTATATGTCCATCTTGTCCAAACTATCATTTATACATATACATCCTTGAGCCACGTGCCTTCATGCATATACTTTTGTGGTCTCATTATGTTAAGGATATGTATGTATACTTTAGTTTGTACATGACATACATATACCTTGAAGTTTAAATCTTTTGGATGAATTTCATGTTTGCTAGGTGATTTCACATTTATAATAAATTTCATGCCTTTAAGATGATTTCAATTGGTGATTTCACTTCTTAGATGAATTTTATGTTTTCAAGGAATTTCATATGAGCCTAATTGAATATTTTCATGTTGATATGTGTCACATTATACTTGTACACTCACTTTATTAGTTTACTCATGATTTGTTTTCATGAGACTATGATATGGACTTTATGGACTTTGAGTGTTTAGTAATCATGTGATTTACATGTGTTTCATGAAAAACAATTTTGTTTTATTCCTTGCTTGAAGGATTTCGTACTAGTTTTAAAAGTTTTTCTTATAACTAGTTCGTATTCTTCACTATGGTAGAGATTTTCAAACATACTACATTTTCAAATCTATTTTTGAAAACCCCTACCTTCAATGGGAGGATGGATGGGCGATTATGCCTTGTATGCTTCATTGAAAATCTTCTATCTTGAACATATGAAGGGTGGTAGGTTATGAGATATATACTTGATTTACATTGTTATTTCAATTGGTATCATTGAAATTCTTTCAACTGGTATCAGTCTTGACCCTTCTTGTATACTCATATATGTTTGTATGTATGTATGCTTTCTATTCCAAGAATATCAATTTCTATTGGTATCTATTTTCATACATATATATGTTTTATTTGTACTTATTATATCCCTATATCTTTAAACACAAAATCTTGTTTATGCTAGTGCTTGAGCTTCAATTTTGTTTCAATTGATTACTTTTAAATTGGTATCAAGCCTATGCATTGTTTTAGTTGGTATTTCATAAAGGAGGAGAAAATTTGATTTTGTCTTTCAATTGGTATTTGATTCCCACTCCCTTACTTTATGATAGAAAATAAATTTAAAATTTGGTATCATATGTTCAAAATGAAATATATTTACAATTAGTATCAAAATACTTGTGTTTAGACATTCAAAATTTATTATGTTGGTATCAAGATTTTCATGTGTTTTGCTTAAAATTGGTATCAATATTTTTTTGTTGTTTGTTTGTTTCCTTTCAATTGGTATCAAGATGCTATTCTTTGACATATTTTCAATTGGTACTTTAATTGATAGTCACCCCTATGTGGTTTTGTTTTTGTTTTAGACAAAAGGGGAGAACATTGTTTTATTGCTTTTAACCCCTCATTGATTCATTATTTCGAACAAAAAGGGGGAGAAAGATTTGTTGATTTGGTTTTGTTTTTTTTCCCTCATCGAAGGTTGTTTCTTTATATTAAAAAGAGGAGAAGATTTTGTTTTGTTTGGTTTTTACCCCTTTGTTGATGATTGACAAAAAGGGGAGAAGTATTTTTGTTTATATATGCATGTTTATGTTTTGCGTATATTAAGTTTAATTTAGTTTAATTTTAATTGGTATCTAGAACATGTTTTGTAATTGGTTTCTAGAGTATGTTTTGTTTTAAACATTTCATTGGTATCTAGAACCTTTTATTGTTTATGCATAGATATGCATGTTTCATGTTTCATGTTTGATATTCATTGCATATTTATTGTATATTTGTTTATGTATGAGTTAAGGGGGAGCCTTCTTTGAAGCTTAACTTTAATCCATGCATATATAACTCCATGAGTTTTGTCATCATCAAAAAGGGGGAGATTGTTGGCCCAGAGGCCTTCCACTCTAGTTTTGATGATAATTAACTCATGTAGTTATGTGTACTAATAATCTTGTGATTTTAGTTTCAGATCATTAATCAAGTTATTAGTAGGTGATTAGCTTCAACAAGATGATTTGGAAGCTTTCACAAGTTGATTCAAGAGCCCGAACGTCAAAGATCATATATAGCACTTGCTCGGTGGATCAAAGAGTTTTGGTTCGAGTCGGCTTGGAGATTGCGCTCTATAAGAAGACATCGGTACCATAGTTTAGTTTTGTGTTTAGATCCAAATTGTAAATATTAGAATAGTATGATATGCTCAAGTTCACAACACACACATTTCATGTTTTGAATATTGGTTTTCGGTTTTTCGGTTTTAGGTTTAACCGATCTTGGTTTTCATGAATAGATAGATCAAAACAAGTTTACATGGTTTAATGTATATTAGATTTGTTCTATATACATGCATGCTTAATTTCCTAGACAAACTTAGTTTTGCTTACCTATTTCATGTGTATTATGTTTTGGTATTTTTGTCAAAACATATTTTGGAATTAAGGACAAAAACTATGATATGTATATGTTTCATGTATATTGGATTTCTATCCATATGCATCATGCTTC
This sequence comes from Agave tequilana, assembly GCA_038442645.1. NCBI lineage: Eukaryota > Viridiplantae > Streptophyta > Magnoliopsida > Asparagales > Asparagaceae > Agave > Agave tequilana. The sequence continues at coordinate 46,474 of JAVJIF010024150.1, forward strand.
AAAATGTTTAAATATCATGTTTTTGTATTTGGATGAGTTTTGGACAAAATGTATTTTCTATTCAAAATCCAAGTTTTAGAAAATACAGTTTTTAATTTTGGTAAAAATGATAAGACAAAAAAATAGTTCATATTGATTGATATTTGAGCTAAACTTTTCACCACATGTTTATATATCAATGCAAAATGATAAAACTATTTTTGGTGATTTTTAGGAGTGTTAAAAGATTTTTCAAAATATTTTTAAACTGTTTTTCTGACCCAGTTTTCTGTTCCAAGCTTCAACCAGTCGACTAGTCTTCTGACAAGTCGACTTGGCATGAAGTCGGTCGACCGGGTCGGTCGACCGACGTGCACAGATCAGTGCACATTTGGCAGACACGGGACGGTCGACCGTCAGGGTCGACCGGGTCTGAGAGCAGAGCTCTCTGTTTGTTTGGGTCGACCGGGGCAGTCGACCGGTAGCTGGCAACGGGCAGAATTTGACCGTTGGACGGTCGACCGGCCGGTCGACCGGAAGGTCATTTCTGGCAGTTTCTGCTGCCAACGGCTATATTTTTCTGGGGGCTATAAATACCCCATTGGAAAGAGTTTTTCTCTAAGATTTTTTGTGCGAATTTTTCCTTACTCTCTGGTGTTTTCACAGCAATCAAAAGAAGTTTTTGGTTTCAAATTGAACAATCCATTTGGTGTTTTTGCTAGGGTTTGGAAAATCAAAGAAAAGGGTTTTTGGGAAAAAGAATTTTGATTCATCTTCTATATCTTGGTTTCAGTTTTTCCCAAGGATTTTCTTTGTGATTTTGATTTCCATTCTATTGGTTTTCTCCACACTTGAGCAACATCTACTTTCTTATTCTATAGGATCTTTGTGTGGGAGAAAGAGATTGTTTGTGGTTGTTGTTTAGACCACCAAGTTAAAAACCCAATCTTTGCTTTGTGCCTTGCCCTCATTGTGTTGAGGAAGTTGTGCATTTAGGTTGTATCCCTCAAGTTGTGAGGTGATCCTTTTGTTTGCTTTGTGCTAATCCCTCAAGTTGTGAGGTGATTGTTTTGTTGGATTGGAGCTTGCCTCAAGGAGGAGGTTGTGGTTGTAAAGAGATGAGTTGGGTACTCCTTGTGAGAGTTCTTTGTGGACTTGCTAGTGGATTAGAAATCCTTCGTGTGTCGAAGGCGGGGATGTAGAGCTGGGTGCTCGAACCTCGAAACATATCTTGTTGTTTGCGCTTGATCCATTGACTCTCTCTATCTCTCTCTTTACTTTGTGCCTTGCAACTATTCATATTGTACATTCATATTGCTTGGCTTGGTTGTGTGTGCATCACTTGTTGATTGCACTTGAGTGTATTGCATTAAGTTTTTTAAATTCCGCATTGAGTTCATTAGATTAGCATAATCACCTATTCACCCCCCCTCTAGATGATTTTTCAATTTCTACAACATTCTCAACAAAAATATTAGATTCCTCAAACTTTACATGGATAGATTCTTCAATAGTCATTGTTGAGTTATTGAAGACTCTATAAGTTTTACTAGTGTTAGAGTAACCAACAAAATAGCTTCATATGATTTTGCATTAAACTTACCTAAATTATCTTTAGTATTTAAAACAAAACATTTACAACCAAAAACATTAAAGTAAGAAACATTTGGTTTTCTTGAATAGTAAATTTTGAAAGAAGTTTTAGAATTATTTTTGCAAAAGAAAACCCTATTTGATATATAACAAGATGTGTTTACGGCCTAGGCCCATAAGTATTGAGGGAAACCGTATTCATTTATCATAGTCCTAGCCATTTCTTGTAGTGTTCAATTTTTTTCTCTCAACTACTCCATTTTGTTGTGGAGTTCTAGGACAAGATAATTCATGTTTAATTCCATGTTCTTCGCAGTAAGTGATAAAGGAATGGCTATTGAATTCACCACCTCTACCACTCCTTATTCATAAAATTGAAGAATCTTTTTCCTTTTCAACTCTTTTCCTAAACATTTGAAAATGTGAAAAGGCTTGATTTTTATGTTCTAAAACGAAAACCCAAGTAAACAAGAAAAATCATCAACCAATACAAAAGCAAAACAGTTCTCACTTACACTTTTGGTTTTAGTAGGACCAAACAAATCCATATGAATTAACTCCAAGGGTCGGATGTCATGATATCCTTGATGGATTTGAAAGAGGACTTGGTTTGTTTCTCAAGTTGCCACACATCGCAAATGCGGTCCTTTTCAAATTTCAAACAAGGAATGCCTTTCACCGCTTCTTTGTTATTTATTGTAGATAGATGATCAAAAAAATATGGCCTAGTCTCCTATACAATAACCAAGAGTCATCATTGAAGGCATTCAAACATGTGGCATTGCATTGCATATTAGACATATCAATCATGTATACATTATTTTCACGAAATTCGGAAAGTATACATGTATTAGTTTCTCTATCAAATACATTATAAAGTAAGTCATCAAAATTACATTAAAACCTTTATCACAAAGTTGACTAACACTCAAGAGATTATGCTTGAGGCCATCAACTAAAGCAACATTCTCAATCATCGGAGATGAACCAAGTTTAATGTTACCTATACCAACAATCTTTCCTTTGGAGTCATCTCCGAAGGTGACGGTGTCACCTTCATGGTATCTTGATAGGGTTGTAAAGTTCTTGATATCCCATGTCATGTGCCTGGAGCAACCACTATCAAGATACCACTGCTCCCTACGTCTTTGAGCTTTGGAGTGTACCTACATCATGTAACATAATTATTGACTTTGGTACCCAAATTTTCTTGGGTCCTTTAATGTTAGAATTACGAACCCAAACATGATTATTTGAGGCATTTATTCTATCAAAACAAAATTTAATCAAGTGACCCTTTCGACAACAATAAGTGCATGCATAAATTTTACCATACATGAATGCATGATGAGTGTGTAGAGTGTGAGCATGTTTGGTTTGTGTGGTGTGTTTAGCATGATGTGAGTGCAAATATTGAGACTTATGAATATGGGTGTGTGTAGCATGAGTTTGTTTCTTTGGGATATGTTTCTTAGGAAACATATCCTCCAATCTAGATTTGTCAAATTTACATTTCTTTAAAACTTTTCCTAAAGAGTTAATTTTATTCTTTAGTATAGAAATCTCATCTTTATCTATTTGTAAAAATTTAGCTTTACAAGAAATCTTATAAGCATCAAAATCTTTTAAGTAGAAGTGAGAGTTGAAAACAAATCATCCTTTTCTTTTGTGAGTATGAAAATTTTATGGTTAAGAGTATCATTTTCCTTTTTCATTTTTAAATATTTCTTTTTAAGAAAATCATAATTATGAGATAATTCTTCAAAAGCTTCTCCTAATTCATTCATAGATAATTCACAATCATCAATAGATGATTCAGGGGTTACCTTATTTGTGTTATCATTTGCCATGAAACACATGTGGGCCATGTCAACTTCTTTGTCGGATTCACTCTCCAAATCCCATGTAGCCTTAAAGCCTTCTTCTTGTATGGCTTCTTGGAGGTGGAGGGTTTGCTCTTATTTTTCAGACACTCCGCAACGATGTACCCCGGCTTCCAGCAATCGAAGCAAAGGATCTTCTTTTCTTTCTTTCCTTGCCATCTTCTTCTATTTAAAATTTTGCTTTGTTGTACATTCTCCGAACATTATTCACAAGAAGAGAGAGATCTTCATCATCCTCTTCTTCATCATCTTCGTCGGAGTATGTGGAAGAGCTTTTGAAAGTGATTGCTTTCTTCTTTAGAGGAGCCATCTCTTCTCTAGTCTTTCTTTCCATCTCATGGGTCTTAAGGTTACCTATAAGACTAATGAGCTCCATTTCCTCCTTGTCATTAAGCTTCTTCAAGGTTGTAGCTTTGACTTCCCAAGATGGAGGGAGTACATGATGTAAATCACCTAGAGGGGGGGTGAATAGGTGATGGCTAATCTAATTGTCACTTAATGCCAAATAATAAGGAATTAAAAACTATTAAGACCTAAACAAAACTATTACACTAAACACCACGTATAACACAAGAGTGTAGCCGAATTTCCCGTGAAGGGCTCTGGACTAACTCCTCTAGATTCCCCTAGATAAGGGTTGAGGTGCCGCGTTGGCTCTCTTGGTTAAATACAAGTGTTAGCAAACAATCCCAAGCAAGTTTATCAATTAAGCACACAATGAATATCTAGCATATAAAGATGAGCACAATAAAAGTATGCAAGATATAAACAAAGGAGACAAAGAGAGAGAGTGAGTAATCGCAAACACAAGGGATTTGTTTCGAGGTTCGAGCACACTTGCTCTACATCCCGCCTTCGACACACGAAGGATTTCCACTATAATCGATCCCACCGGATCACTCGGTGCCGCAACACCTACAAGCCCTCGGACTCTCTAGTCCAGTACACATCGCAAGCCCACCGGCTCGCCGAGGCCGCACCTCAAACAAGGAGTTCACACCCGAACTCGAAACACCGAGTCCTCACTAGGACCCGAAACAAATGCGAACACAACCGTCCGCCTCCTCAAAGAGCAAAGTAGAACTTTGGTGATCACAACTCTTGATCACCTAAAATCCTCTCACAACAAATCCCTATAGGTAGATATAGCAATGGATGGCTCAAGTGTTGTGTGAGAAAACAAGGAAAGAGATGGTGGAGGAAAACTCAAAGAAAATCTCTTTTAACACTCTTGATAAAACTTTCCTTTTGATTGAAAATATTTGCTCTCAATTTTGTGGAGAAAAACCTCTGAAAAGAGTGGGAAAAACTTGCTCTAAAAGTCTCCAAAAATCTTAATCAAAACAGCCCCCAAATGCCCCTTTTTATAGTCTGGAAAACTAGCCGTTGGGGTCTGTCAGGCCTATCGGTCGACCGTCCGGTCGACCGGCCAACGGTCATATTTCTAACCGTTGTGCCATCGGTCGACCGGTCGGTCGACCGAGGCAAGATACAGAGAGCAAGTCTCTCTGTCCGGTCGGCCGCTCGGTCGACCGGGGCCTTTCCAGAGAGCAGAGCTCTCTGGACGGTCGACTGGGTCAGTCGACTGGCCACCTGTCAGAACTGGCGTGCACGTCGGTCGACCGTGACGGTCGGCCGACTTCAAGCTAAGATCGACCGTCCCGGTCGACCGGCTGAAGCCAGGAAACAAAGTAAAGGGATTAAAAACTAAGTCTTTTTGGTTGAAGTAAAATCCCATAAAAACATAAAAAAATCTAAAAAAATAGTTTTACCATTATACTTTGATAAACAAACATGCTTGCACAAAATCAAGACATGTTACAAATAATTTGGACTATTTTTGTAACTTGAAAAATATTAACTCAAATAAAAAACAGTATTTTCCAAAACTTGATTTTTCTAAAACTTGTTTTCTAAAACTTCACCAAATACAAAACAAGATATTTAAACTATTTTGAAGCATAAAGTGTATGGATATGATCCACTACACAAACATGGTGAAATATCTATGTTTTTGACATTATGCACTAAACAAGGTTTTGGATAAAACATATAAACTTGAATACCAAAAACCAAACATGTATTTTTCTAAAAGAAAATCTTTTGTAAAACAAAACTATCAAGAGTGTGTGTGTATATGTACTTGAGCAATCCACCAACTACTCTATCCTTTACATTTTATCTAAAAATAAAATCTTCTAAAATAAATCTAGACACAAGTCTTCATCTTCTTGAAGTCTTCACTTGAAGCCTTCTTGACTTGATCCAAACACCGTGCAAGCTCTAAAACTTGACTTTTAATCCTTTGTTGAAGCTATGCACCTACTAAGATCTTGATCATAAATCTGTCACTAATTAAATACAAGATCATTAGTAAACATAACTACATGAGTTGATCATCATCAAAACTAGAGTGATGGGCCTTTGGGCCAACAATCTCCCCCTTTTTGATGATGACAAAACTCATGAGGTTATATATGCATGGATTAAAGTAAAGCTTCAAAGAAACTCCCCCTTAACTCATGCATAAAAATAAACAATAAATATGCAATGTATCCTCATAAACATGTATGCAAATCTAGGAGATAAACATGCCAATCAAGTATAAAACAAATCAAATTCTTTTTCTCCTATTTGTAAAACAAAACATATATGCATAAACACAAAACTTTTTTTTTCACAAAACAAAACATGCATATAAATCCAAAATCTTTCTCCCCCTTTTTGTCAATCATTAACAAAGGGGTAAAAACACAATCAACAAATTTTTCTCCCCATTTTTGTCATAAACAAAGAGACCAATAAGGGGTGTAAACAAATAAGTCAATAAAGGGTATATGCGATATACATTCATGAAGAGAAAGACGGTAAAGTAACTTCCCTACACATATACATTACATGAAGGAGGGATGACAAGCCCTAATTCACATAATGTATAATATGTAATGCATAAGAGGAGATGTGAAGCTCCCCCTACACACGTGTATCACATAAAGAAGAGTTGTCAAGCTCCTAAATATAAGATACACTCAACATGAATCTATATGTAGAAGAGATGTTAAGCTCTCCTTGCATATAAGAAATGCAAATCAAAAAGAAATGTTTTTTTTTTAATTTTTCTTAAATAAATTTTTAAAGGTATCTGTTGACTGAGTTTTCCTGCACACAAAATATGAATATTAGATCTGAGAATTAAAGGTGTGCAAGGTGCTCAATACTAATCCGCGTAGCAAGGCTATACGGGTCGTGATCCTCAGGGAGGGACTGCGATGGAAGCGTTAAGCAAGTTTCTCTAAAGTTTTTATCTTTTTATTAGTTATGATGGTGGTATTTACAATGGGTGGTATTTACAGTGAAGTGGAAGAGAAGAATTTAGGAAGATGTGGATCTAAACTAAAGGAAGAAAAGAAAGAAAACACGTACAAACCTCTTCAACCTGCTTACCTTTGATCCGTGCGATGATTTACCTTTTCTCGGAAGACTTGCAAGTATGGCGTATAGGATGTTCATCGCCATAAGCCATCAAGGGATCTTCTTTGGCTAGGTAGTCTCGAAGCAGTTGGGTCTCATTGCTCACAAGGCATTAGAGAACAAATAGAAGAAAGAAAATAGAAACAGAGAAACACAAGAATAAACAAAAGATGAAAAACATAAAATAATAACAAAAACGAACCTTAAACGGATTTCATTAACAATGGAAGATAAGCGGGCTTATACCGCTGTTACCTCAGTACAAGTGAAGACTCCATCCTCCATGAAAGTTTCCTCCACTCTCAGTTACAAAGTTTACAAAATAAAAACGAAAATAAAACCTAACCTAGAAAGAAAACTAAACCCTAGCTTTTGGCCCTTTGCTCGCCTCTGGACGCTCTGTACGTTGCACTGCAGGGGTATTTATAGAAGCAGAAGGAGGTAGAGTCCCAATACAACTCTCCCACGAAAGCTGATCCCCAGACTCGTCAGAAATGCCGCGGAAATGGGAAATTTTCCGCGGAAACGCGGCACTTTTGTAGCCAAATTCCACGCGCTTTGGCGCGTGGCCTTCTCTGGTCCGTCCATCTGGGTTTATCCTTCTAGAAATTGCATCCTGGCTCTTAATCTTTGGATTTGGATATAACTTGGGAATCAAGTTACCTAAATCCCAAATCTTTTCCACGAATTTCCTTCTCTTCTTTTAGCTTTTATCCTCATCCTGCAAGTGTTTAGGGTTGAATAGAAGTCTATCTTTCCCTCTTCTTTGTATTTGCAACTTTGGCCCTTGTGTATTTGCAATTTTGACAATTGATATTTGCACTTTAACACCTGGGCTTCAACTGTGGGCTTTTGGGCTTCATTAAGCTTTATTTATTATAAAAATAAGAATTCGAGGCCTGCACACAATAAATTACAAATTATTAATAAATGTGCAGAATTAAATGAATAAATATGAAAATGTGATGGTAAATATGATGATAAAAATGCACTTTTCACTACCAATCACACCCCCACACTTATCTTTTTGCTTGTCCTCGAGTAAAAACAAAGAAAAAGAAAAAGAAATGAAAAGTTAATCTAACCTAACTCACTTTCGTAGGATTCACGATTGCACTTAGCACGTGCAACAAGCCGTTAAACCTCTAGGTTACCCTAGAGGACGAGTGTTGTCTCGTGAGGGTTTTCAGCGGATTACACCCACAAAATCCATAAAAAGGAAAATATTTGAATTATTATTGAAGAGACTAAGTAGTCTATAAGTTTTAGGATCCTCATTTTTATTCATTCTTTAAACTTAGTCTTAATAAAGTTAATTGTTTTCCATTTTAGGTAAGAATTAAAATTGAATTTCTAATATAGTCTTTTTCGTTACCAAAAATCATATGCATCCTTATGTTTTTACTAGGAATTCCTTAACTTGGACTCTCATGCCTCTTTATATATATATATATATATATATATATATATATATATATATATATATATATATATATATATATATATATATATATATATATTTTATTTTTTTTTAATATGTATAACGCATCTAATTTTCTTTCGTGTAAGCATCAAGGCTTCTTGAGGCCCTCATACCTAACTAATTGATTATTAGATGTGTTAATACATATATTATATTTCTTAGTCTTCTTAGGCTTTCTAATCCACCCATGTAACGAACTTAAGTCGATGACTTCCAAACCGGTTGGCTTTAGGGCACCAGGTGAGAAAACACCCCGCGGACTCAAATTCGAGTGAACTAGGCCCCAAAACTAAGGACTTTATTTTATTTACTCACCTTTAGGCATAAATACTTATGCTTCTTGAGGCACATGTATCAGCTTAATTGGTGATATTTTTTTTTCTTTTTTTTTTTTTTTTATATATGAGGCACAAGGTCTTTGTCTTAGAATTCTAGATATGCATTTGGTATGCACATTGCATTAAGGTAAAAATCAAGACTAATTATTTATTCAATTTCTCTCCTATACCTAAAAATTAAACAATTTATTTATTTTGACCAAGTTTTTAGAAATCCTAATCATGATTTTCCTAATCCTTAAAACTAACTTAGATTTCTTTCAAAAAAATAAGTCAAAATATTTCCTTTTTATAACATTTTTTTTAATTTTTTTTTTTTCAGATTTTTTTTTTAGCAAATTTTTTTTTTCTTTTTTTTCTTTTTTTTTTTTGATTATCAAATTTTGTTAGTGTCTACTTATGTTAGTATGTTAGTAAAGCCCACCCCCACACTTATCTCATGCATTGTCCTCAATGTATGAATGAATGCATATATGCATGAAACAGAACAAGGGAAGGCGGAAGTTACCTTAGGGTGGTGGTTCCGGAGGTGGTCTAATTGGTCCACGAAATGCGGCCCAAACAAGATAACGTGGTAGTTCACGGGACCTACCTTTATTGACCTCTTTTTTATTTACATATTTACAGTCCCCAGAATGAATAGGATCATGGAAGATCCTCTCGTGAAACTTACTCCCTTTACATGACCAGTCCTGGAAAATCATCACAGAGTCATGGTCTATACCTATGTCCAACAAAAGAATGTGACTTGGTAGAATGGTTGACTTGGACTCAAGAATGATAGGTTCAGGAACTAATACCGACTCAGGAAAGAAACTTAAATCAAGTAAGGGTTCAGGAGTCGAGCATGGTTCAAGAAGTGGGTCCAAGTCAAGAAATGAAAACTCAAGTCCACGATCATTTTCCCACAATGGAATGTGACTCAATGTTGGTGATTCAAGTTCAGGAATGATAGGTGTGGGAATCAAAACTGACTCTAAAATATTACCTAAGTCGGGTAACAAAACAGGAGTCAATAATGATTCAGGAATTTGAACTTGATCATAGATTTGGGAATCTAGGTCACATATCTCATTAGTTTCAATCTCATAAAAATTAGAACTTGCCAATTTGTCAAGGGGACTTTCAAAAGTATGAAATTGGTCAAGTTCACTATGATGATCTTCAAAAATGGGTGATTCAATTTCATGATCTATGGGCACAGGAATAAATGTTGGCTCAGAAAGTTGGTCCAAATTGGGTAAGGATACTGGAGTCAACATAGATTCGAAGATGGAAACTTAATCGCAAAGTTGGGGATCGGATTCACATTCATAATCTAATTCAATCTCATTGAAATTAAAACTAGCCAATTTGTCCAAGGATTGGGATTGAGCAAGTTCATATTGATGTGATGAATTTGAATTTTGATCAAGGTCTTCTAAACAGAATGATTCTTGGTTCCTATCAAGATGCTCAAGAATGTTTGAAAGTCTAGAAATTTGATCATTCATCGTATCTTGCAACCGATCCACTTTTTCTTCTAACCCATCGAATAGATCAATGGAGGACTAAAACCTTGGTGATGTGGGAAAAGACGTATATGAAGATAATGGTTGAACAGGTGGTTGACCATATGGCTCAGGGGTGTTGAATCCCCATTGACTCTGTGAAGAGTAGTGATGATTATTCCAATCTTTTTCATAGTATTGGGACTGGGGCATGTAATGATTCGAATAAGACCAATCTGGCACACTAGGTTGGTTAGAGTTATGATATGCCGGGTGGTAATATCCGAAAAAGAGGTTGGTGTATAATATGGATCCTCATTAAAATTGAAAAATTATTGTTATAGGCCATATCACACAAAGAAAACAAAAGAAAAAAAACAAACAAAAAAGAAAAATTTCTAACCTAAGTTAGGGTAGACCTAGACCTAGACGACTCCTAACTGGTTAGACTGTCCACGGGAGGTAGGGTGTAGACTTTGACCACAAGTTAATCAGCCAGGGGCAAGAGTGGTGGGAGGTTTTCCGTCAAAGACGTTCCTTAATTAAATAACCACCACACTTCGGGCTTTCGGCCCTCAATCCCCTTCCTAGACACTGATTTGGCAGGAGTCAACTTCCAACACCGTTCCCCCTTAGGATAATCTCCTAATTGAGTCCGAGTGTCCCTAGGGCCAACGTCTACTAATTTTTAAGTTAGGCTTGGGTTAGTGAGTGCTTGGGATATGATTTTTGGCTAAGGAAGGGTGATGAAATCCCCACCTTATCTTGTTAATGGGTTATGCCCTTAAGATGAATTAGTGCAAGTGTACAAGATAAGTAGATAAGATTCACTCAAAGCAGAAAATCAACCAAGAGATGAGTCCTATTCTACATGCAATGCGTACGTACCTTGCTTCTCCAGCACTCTTCAACAGTAAAAATAAAGGAATTGAAAAGACACGTGCCTAATATGCAAACGTCTAATCAATTTTATCTTTAACAACAAATAATTTACTGTTGAATTAATTAGCAGTATACAGGTTTATCACAGAACAAACCCAACAGAGCAGAAAACAGTATTTGCAATTTGCAGAATCCTGCAAAAATTTCAGTGAGTAATCCTCTACTGTTGCCGCGTTTCCGCGGCTATGGCCGCGGATCCGCGGCAATACAGTAGTCTCTGATGCTCTGCCTTCGAGGGCAGAGGCACAGAGGAGCTATATGTCCACTTCTGCTGCTGTATTTCTGTTTCCTGTTCTCCAAACCTACAAACAGAAAAGAATAAAGAATTAGTTAAAATTAAATTTTTGTTTTAGAGATAAACTTACCGTCCCTCCCCGGCAACGGCGCCAAATTGTTGACTGAGTTTTCCTGCACACAAAATATGAATATTAGATCTGAGAATTAAAGGTGTGCGAGATGCTCAATACTAATCCGCGGTAGCAAGGCTATGCGGGTCGTGATCCTCAGGGAGGGACTGCGATGGAAGCGTTAAGCAAGTTTCTCTAAAGTTTTTATCTTTTTATTAGTTATGATGGTGGTATTTACAATGGGTGGTATTTACAGTGAAGTGGAAGAGAAGAATTTAGGAAGATGTGGATCTAAACTAAAGGAAGAAAAGAAAGAAAACACGTACAAACCTCTTCAACCTGCTTACCTTTGATCCGTGCGATGATTTACCTTTTCTCGGAAGACTTGCAAGTATGGCGTATAGGATGTTCATCGCCATAAGCCATCAAGGGATCTTCTTTGGCTAGGTAGTCTCGAAGCAGTTGGGTCTCATTGCTCACAAGGCATTAGAGAACAAATAGAAGAAAGAAAATAGAAACAGAGAAACACAAGAATAAACAAAAGATGAAAAACATAAAATAATAACAAAAACGAACCTTAAACGGATTTCATTAACAATGGAAGATAAGCGGGCTTATACCGCTGTTACCTCAGTACAAGCGAAGACTCCATCCTCCATGAAAGTTTCCTCCACTCTCAGTTACAAAGTTTACAAAATAAAAACGAAAATAAAACCTAACCTAGAAAGAAAACTAAACCCTAGCTTTTGGCCCTTTGCTCGCCTCTGGACGCTCTGTACGTTGCACTGCAGGGGGTATTTATAGAAGCAGAAGGAGGTAGAGTCCCAATACAACTCTCCCACGAAAGCTGATCCCCAGACTCGTCAGAAATGCCGCGGAAATGGGAAATTTGCCGCGGAAACGCGGCACTTTTGTAGCCAAATTCCACGCGCTTTGGCGCGTGGCCTTCTCTGGTCCGTCCATCTGGGTTTATCCTTCTAAAAATTGCATCCTGGCTCTTAATCTTTGGATTTGGATATAACTTGGGAATCAAGTTACCTAGATCCCAAATCTTTTCCACGAATTTCCTTCTCTTCTTTTAGCTTTTATCCTCATCCTGCAAGTGTTTAGGGTTGAATAGAAGTCTATCTTTCCCTCTTCTTTGTATTTGCAACTTTGGCCCTTGTGTATTTGCAATTTTGACAATTGATATTTGCACTTTGACACCTGGGCTTCAACTGTGGGCTTTTGGGCTTCATTAAGCTTTATTTATTATAAAATAAGAATTCGAGGCCTGCACACAATAAATTACAAATTATTAATAAATGTGCAGAATTAAATGAATAAATATGAAAATGTGATGGTAAATATGATGATAAAAATGCACTTTTCACTACCAATCAGTATCAGAGCTTTGTAAAACAATCAAATTTTAAGATACCAATTGTAAAAAAAATCATGTTAATACCAATTGTAAATAAACATTATAAATTTTGAATTTTTCAATTTGATATCAATTATAAATTTACCAATTGTAAAATGTATAACAAATTTAAATTGAAGCATATTGATATCAATTGAAAAACAATTTTATTTTTTTCATCATGAACTTTGTGCTTTAAAAATGTGAATCAATTGTAAAGCAAGCACACGAAAATCATATATATGTATGAAAAGATAATACCAATAGTAATTGATATTATTGAAATAATGAAGCATACATATATAGAAAACAAAATATGAGTATATACAAAATTATCAATTTAGATACCAATTGAAAAGGTCCAATGATACCAATTGAAAATAACAATGTAGATCAAGTATATAACTCATAACCTACCACCCTTCATATGCTCAAGATAAAAGATTTTCAATGAAGCATACAAGGCATAATCGCCCAGCCATCCGCCCATTAATGGGTAGAGTTTTCAAAAATAGATTTGAAAATAGTTAAGCATTGAAAATCTCTTCCAAATGAAGAATAATTAACTAGTTAAAAGTAATTTTTGAAAGACTAGTTAAAGATCCTTCAAAAACATGAAATCAATTTATATGTTTTTCATGAATCATACTAAATACATAAGGGTTAACACTCAAAAACGATTAAGCTCATAAAAATGATCATGAAACAATGTCATGATAAAACAAATAAAGTGTGAGTGTACAAGAATCATGTGTTTAGCATTTTCCATGAAAATAATCAATGAAGCTCAAAATCAAACATGAAAATTCATTTTTCATTTTTAAAAAAAAACTTCTAGGTATATGTATGATTTATCTAAATCTAACAATATACATACATATCCCAAACATAAAAGAGTCCATAATATATATTGCATGAAGGCAAATGACTCATGGGTATACATGTATATTTATTAGATTTGAATACAAAATACATATACATGAAGAAAAAAAACATGAAAATAGGCAAAACAAGTATAAATGAAAGAATCATCAAAACTAGCCTATATATGTGCATATAGTGGGTACAAATGAGCATGAAGTGCAAACAATATGAATCAATTTGTTCTCACTATTTGTACATGTATAAATACAAGTTTTGATAAAAACTACATTTAAACTAGTATTTACAACATGAAGCTCAAAACAATTAAAACATGAACATGCTATATGATATCATGAAATTAAAAGCATGTAAACAAAACTAAGAGTTTAGAAACAGTTACCAACTAAGGAACTATGTTCCAAATCTCCAAACATGGTGGTTGTCCCACCAAAACTCCTTGATAGCGGTACATCAAAAATATGTCCATCTAGTCCACGTGCAACCACCACCAAGGCACCAAATCTCTCACGTTTTGTGAGAGCCCTCACCTACATCAAAAACACACGGTGGGAGTTTAGGTACCCATTTTTTCTTGGGTCCATGGGGGTTAGCATTGTAAGGCACCCAAACATTTTTATTAGCAAAATTTAAAACATGCAACTTATCAAAATAAAATTTTACTAGATGGCCTTTGCGGCCACAATGTGTACACTTGTACACCTTAGGATGCTTATGTGTATGTGTATGATCGTGGCGTGCAACATAAGCATATGCATGATAAGAATGTGCATGAATGTGTGGAGTTTGTTTCTTTGAGAACATAGACTCCAACCTAGAATGATTAAATGCACATTTGCTCAAAGTTGAGCTCAAACAATTCATTTTATTTTTTAAAACATTAATCTCACTATTATCAATGGTGGCATGTAAGGCATGGTGAGATATAGAATCATTTTTCTTATTGTTAGAAACTTTTTCTTTTTCCTTTTCTTTTTCAAAAAATTTTCTCTTCAAAGTAGTGTTTTCTTGAAAAGCAATTTCCTTTTGTTTTTCCACCAAAACAATTTTATTTTTCAAAATAGTGTTTCCTTCACAAAGGTTATTTAATTTGGACATCAAGGAAACATTTTCATTTTTCAAAACTCATTTTCTTTTTCAATGCATGCAACCTTATTTTCTAATGAATCTTTTTCATTAAGCATGCAATCAAATTTCTTTTTCAAATTTTATCCTTTTTAATCATGTCATATTTCTCAAGTAGGAGTTGACAAAAAGTGGTAAGCTCATCATATGACATGTCTTCATCATCTAACTCGGATTCAGTGTTTACCTCAAGGGGGTTATCCCTTGGACCATATAGCACTTGTTGGAGACGTCACTTCCAACATCCGATCGCTCCCCGCATAGTATTGTTCATTTTCGCCAAGGGAGAGGAGGGTGTTCAAAACTACAAAAGCCAAATCAATATTAGAAACCCTAAATAAATAATCATCATTTAGGGTTGACTTTAAAGCATGTAGGGCTTTTGCATTAGCCTCAAGATTCTTGCCATTTAAACAA
The DNA here is from genome assembly GCA_038442645.1 of Agave tequilana. NCBI lineage: Eukaryota > Viridiplantae > Streptophyta > Magnoliopsida > Asparagales > Asparagaceae > Agave > Agave tequilana. The sequence continues at coordinate 61,826 of JAVJIF010024150.1, forward strand.
TAATCATTAGTGATGGCAAGATAAACATGAATGCCTAGGGCCTTGAGGTACAAAGACATCTTAACCTTCCAAATTTGGATGTTAAGAATGTCAAACATGGGTGGTGACATGAAGTCCATGGTGTGTGTACAAATATTGTGATTTGCCTAAAAATGAGGATCTTTAACTCTAGGTTGTAAGACCCAAATCAAGAGCACTTGGCTCTGATGCCAATTGTAAATCACCTAGAGGGGGGGTGAATACATGATGGCTAATCTAATGGTCACTTAATGCGAAATAATGCGGAATTAAAAACTATTAAGACCTAAACAAAACTATTACACTAAACACTACGTATAACATAAGAGTGTAGCCGAATTCCCCGTGAAGGGCTCTGGACTAACTCCTCTAGATTCCCCTAGATAAGGGTTGAGGTGCCGCGTTGGCTCTCTTGGTTAAATACAAGTGTTAGCAAACAATCCCAAGCAAGTTTATCAATTAAACACACAATGAATATCTAGCATATAAAGATGAGCACAATAAAAGTATGCAAGATATAAACAAAAGAGACAAAGAGAGAGAGAGAGAGTGAGCAATCGCAAACACAAGGGATTTGTTTCGAGGTTCGAGCACACTTGCTCTACATCCCCGCCTTCGACACACGAAGGATTTCCACTATAATCGATCCCACCGGATCACTCGGTGCCGCAACACCTACAAGCCCTCGGACTCTCTAGTCCCGTACACATCGCAAGCCCACCGGCTCGCCGAGGCCGCACCTCAAACAAGGAGTTCACACCCTAACTCGAAACACCGAGTCCTCACTAGGACCCGAAATAAATGCGAACACAACCGTCCGCCTCCTCAAAGAGCAAAGTAGAACTTTGGTGATCACAACTCTTGATCACCTAAAATCCTCTCACAACAAATCCCTATAGGTAGATATAGCAATGGATGGCTCAAGTGTTGTGTGAGAAAACAAGGAAGAGATGGTGGAGGAAAACTCAAAGAAAATCTCTTTTAACACTCTTGATAAAACTTTCCTTTTGATTGAAAATATTTGCTCTCAATTTTGTGGAGAAAACCTCTGAAAAGAGTGGGAAAAACTGGCTCTAAAAGTCTCCAAAAATCTTAATCAAAAAGCCCCCCAAATGCCCCTTTTTATAGAGTCTGGAAAACTAGCCGTTGGGGTCTGTCAAGCCTGTCGGTCGACCGTCCGGTCGACCGGCCAACGGTCATATTTCTGACTGTTGTGCCATCGGTCGACCGGTCGGTCGACCGAGGCCAGATACAGAGAGCAAGTCTCTCTGTCCGGTCGGCCGCTCGGTCGACCGGGGCCTTTCTAGAGAGCAGAGCTCTCTGGACGGTCGACTGGGTCGGTCGACCGGCCACCTGCAAGAACTGGCGTGCACGTCTGTGCACGTCGGTCGACCGTGACGGCGGCCGACTTCAAGTTGCGGTCGACCGTCCCGGTCGACCGGCTGAAGCCAGGAAACAAAGTAAAGGGATTAAAAACTAAGTCTTTTTGGTTGAAGTAAAATCCCATAAAAACATAGAAAATCTACAAAAATAGTTTTACTAATATACTTTGATAAACAAACATGCTTGCACAAAATCAAGACATGTTACAAATAATTTGGACTATTTTTGTAACTTAGAAAATATTAACTCAAATGAAAAACAATATTTTCCAAAACTTGATTTTTCTAAAATTGTTTTCCAAAACTTCACCAAATATAAAAACAAGATATTTAAACTATTTTGAAGCATAGAGTGTATGGATATAATCCACTATACAAACATGGTGAAATATCTATGTTTTTGACATTATGCACTAAATATGGTTTTGGATAAAACATATAAACTTGAATACCAAAAACCAAACATGTATTTTTCTAAAAGAAAATCTTTTGTAAAAACAAAACTATCAAGAGTGTGTGTGTGTATATGTACTTGAGCAATCCACCAACTACTCTATTCTTTACATTTTATTTAAAAATAAAATCTTCTAAAACAAACCTAGACACTGAAAAACACTAGAGGGGGGGTGAATAGGTGTAAATGCTAATCTAAAAACTAAATGCGCTAAATGCGGAAGCTAATGCAAATTTTGCACAAACTTAATACAACACAAGTGTAGTCGAATTCCCCGTGAAGGGCTCTGGACTAACTCCTCTTGATTCCCCTTTAATGGGTTGAGGTGCTATGTGAAGCTCTTGTTGGTTAAGTATAAGTGAGGCACACACACAAGCAAGCCAAGCATATAAGGATGAACAATATAAAAGATGCAAGGCAACACAAGCAAATAGATATAATATGGCAATATGAATTATGCTCAACACAAGCAAATATGATATGATGTTATGAATGATGCTTTGCACAATATAAAGAGAGAGAGAGAGTTGAGAGATATTGGATCAAACGCAAACACAAGGATATGTTTCGAGGTTCGAGCCCCTAGCTCTACATCCCCACCTACACCACCGTGTAGGATTTCCAATCCACTATAGGAATACCGAACTCCTCTCTCAATGCCACCGAGGCAATACAACCACAATCCACCTCTACCGAAGAGGGATAAGGCCCGTAGCCAATACAACCACAGTCACCTCTACCGAAGAGGGATCCAAACACCTATACCACTCCGATCAACCTCTACCAAAGAGGGATACAACAAAAGCAAGGAGGGTTTACAATCAAGGAGGCTTAACCTCAAACACTTCTCTTTTTCTCTCTTTTCCACAAAACAAAAAATCCTAATAGATTAGGATAGATGATAAGCTCAAGTGTGGAAATCAAGGTGTTTTTGGAAACAATCAACAAAGAAAAACTATTTGGGAAATCTCTTGTAAATGATAGAAAATGAAAACCAATACAATCTCCCAAAAACCAAGTTCTCTTTAATTTTCCAAAAACCCAAAACAATAAAGATTGGAAGTTTAAAGCCCAAAAACTCTTTTGAAAACTTGTTTTAAACTCAGGAAAACTGAGAATTTTTCTCTTGTAAAAACCTTAGCTAAAACCACTAAGAGTTGGGGTATTTATAGCCCAAACAGAAAACTAGCCGTTAGGCTGATGTGGCAGCCTGACAGGCTAACGGTCGACCGGCCCGGTCGACCGCCAACGGTCTGAAATATGACCGTTGGGCAGACCCGGTCGACCGGCACGGTCGACCCAAACAAACAGAGAGCACTGCTCTCAGACCCGGTCCACCCTGGCGGTCGACCGTTCCTGTGTCACCCAAACGTGCACAGATCTGTGCACGTCGGTCGACCGTCCCGGTCGACCGACTTCACCCCAAGTCGACTAGGTCAGTTGACTAGTCGACTGGTTGAAGCCTGGAACAGAAAACTGGGTCAGAAAAACAGTTTAAAAATATTTTGAAAAATATTTTAAGTCTTCTAAAAATCCACAAAACTTGTTTTAACATTTTATATTGAAACACAAACAAGTGATAAAAATTTCAAGACATATATCAATCATATCAATTCATTTTTGAGTCTTGCAAATTTTATCAAAACCAACACTTGTATTTTTATCAAACTTGATTTTTCAATACATGAATAGGAAAGTCAAAATAAGTTTGTTTAAGATGTTTAAGCATGTATGTATAACTAGAATACATCTATTATACATATAAACCATGTAAACTTGTTTTGATCAATCATTCATGAAAACTAATTCCAAAACATGAAAACGTGTGTGTTTGTGCACTTGAGCATATCAACTATACTAAGCTTTACAAATGGATCTAAAAACACACTATCTAAACTATGGATACCTAAGTCTTCTTGATGATCTTCATCTTCAAGTTGACTCGATCCACAAACACCGTGATCCATGAGCTAGGCAAGGTATGATCTTGAAGCTTTGGCCCTGAAATCACCATGAAAAGCTTCTAAACTCCTTTGTTGAAGCTAATCACTAACTAATATCTTGGTTAATGAATCTGAAACTTAAACACCACAAGATTATTAGTAAACATAACTACATGAGTTAATCATCATCAAAACTAGGGTGGAAAGCCTTTGGGCCAACAATCTCCCCCTTTTTGATGATGACAAAACACATGGAGTTATATATGCATGGATTAAAGTTAAGCTTCAAAGAAGCTCCCCCTTAACTCATGCATAAATAAATAAACAAAAGATATGCAATGAATGTACATAAACATGTATGCATCAACATGCATAAAACACATAAACATGTTCTAGAAGCTCTAGATACCAATTAAATTAATAAAACATTAACAAAAACACTAGATGCTCTAGATACCAATTAAACTTAATATATGCAAAAACATAAGTATGCATATAAAACACAAAATTATTCTCCCCTTTTTGTCAATCATCAACAAAGGGGTAAACAATCAAAACAATAAATGAGGGGTAAAAATCTTTCTCCCCCTTTTGTCAATCAAAACAATAAAAAATAATGTTCTCCCCCTTTTTGTCTAAAAACAAAACAAGGTCAATAAGGGGTGACAATCAATTAGGATATCAATTGAAAATATGTCAATGAAGCATCTTGATACCAATTGAAAGTAAACAAAGATCAATAAATGTTATATGATATATACATTCATGAAGAGGAAGACGCTAAGTTAGCTTCCCTACACATATGCATTACATGAAGGAGGGATGTTAAGCCTAATTCACATAACACACATTATGTAATGCATAAGAGGAGATGTGAAGCTCCCCTACACACGTGTACCACATAAAGAAGAGATGTTAAGCTCTTCAATACAAGATACACTCATCATGAATCTATATGTAGAAGAGATGTTAAGCTCTCCTTGCATATAGTTAATACAAATCAAAACTTTTGTATTTTTCTTTAAAAAAAATTTTTGAGATACCAATTTAAAACACAAGACATCTTGATATCAAAAGATAGTATTTTTTTTTTAAACCAACTAAACAATTGAAATGACTATTTTCTATCATAAAGTAAGGGAGTGGAAATACAAGTACCAATTGAAATATGAAAAACGAATTTTCTCCCCCTTTATGAAATACCAACAAAAACTATGCGTAGGCTTGTAATAAGATACCAATTGAAAACTAAATCAATTGAAATAAAGTAGAAGCTCAAGCTCTAGCATAAACAAAATTTGTGCTCAAGATATAGAAATATAATAGCACAAATAAAATAAGTATATGTGTATGAAATAGAATGAGTACCAATCACCAATAGATGATACCAATTGAAAATATACATACACAATAAACATATGAGTATACAAAAAGATCAAAATGATACCAATTGAAAGAGTTCAATGATACCAATTGACATAACAATAAGTTCAAGTGTATACATCATATTACTATACCTCCCAATCAAGGTTCAAGTTTTAAATGATTTTCATTTTAAAGCATACAAGATCATGATCTCCCATCCAACCGCCCATGAAGGGTAGGGGTTTTCAAAAATAGATTTGAAAAATAAGGTTTGTTTGAAAAACTCTACCAAAATGAAGAATACCGTAACTAGTTAAATGGATAATCTTTTAAACTAGTACGAAATCCTTCAAGCAAGGAATACAACAAAAATAATTTTTCATAAAACATGAAATCAACATGATAGTCAACACTCAAGTCAATGAAAAAATGACTCATGAAAACAAAACATGAGTAAATAAGAAATGTGAGTGTACAAATACAATGTGAAGAACATGATCATGAAAATATACAATTTAGCTCAATATTCCTTGAAACAAGAAAACATGAAAATCATCAAAACTTATTTAATCTTCAAGGTATATGTATGTCCTATACAAACTAAAGTATACATACATATCCAAACACAACGAGTCCACAAAGATATATGCATGAAGGCACGTGGCTCAAAAGGATATTCATGTATATCTAATAATTTGGATAAAATAGACATATACATGAAGTTAATAAATAAACACGAAATCAAGAAAAACTAAATTTTCACCAAGACAAATTTCATTTCAAGGTATATGTATGAATTATCAACACAATAAGTATACATACATATCCCTAAACACAATTGAGTCCATATATAGATTTGCATGAAAGGCAAATGACTCAAGGGGTATACATGTATATCTTAAAGTTTGGCAATACAAACATATACATAAAGTGAAACACACAATCATAAAACAAATCTAAAAATAGGAATACAAGTTTAAAATGCATGAATCATCAAAACTAGACTATACTAGCACATCTAATGGGTTCAAATAAGCATTCAAGCTCAAACATATATAGATTTATTTGTAGCCCACTATATGCACAAATATACACCTAGTCTTAATGAAAACTAACATTCAAACATGTAATCAAAACATGAAGCATCAAAACACGATAAAAAAAAAAATCAACATGATAAACATAAACATGATTATTATGAAAATCCACATGTTATTAGATTTATGATGTACATGATAGCTAATCAAATACGAGAACACAAAATAATAATCCATATTAAACATGGGTGTCTCAAATACTATACATGATGTCAAGAATCTAATTAACATGACATTTTTATATAATCACTAAACAATAAAACATGCTATAAACAATGAATATGAAAGCATGCAAACAAAAGGAGTTAGAGATTCGATACCAAAACCAATGAGGGCACCGCTCTAGTTCTCCAAAATGTGGTGGTCATCTCCACCAAACCTTCCCTTGAAAGTGATGCATCCAATTGATTTCCTTTAAGTACGGAACGCATCCACTCCAAGGTACGGCAACTCTCACGTCTTGCGAGAGCCCACACCTACATCAAAAATTTTAGGGGTGGTCTTTGGTACCCATACTCTTTTGGGTCCATGGGTGTTAGTACCTTCTCTAACCCAAACAAAATTATTTGCTAAATTAGAAGTATGTAATCTATCATAACAAATTTAGCAAGATGGCCCTTACGTCCACAATGTGTACAAGTGTACACATGAGCATACATAGTGTGATGGTGTCCGTGAGGAGCATGTGTATGCCGTGGAGGGTGTGCATGCATAAAGGATGGAACTTGTTTCTTTCGAACCAAGATTTCCAAACGTGAGTGGTTCATGGCACATTGGCTCATAGTGGAGCCCAAACAATCCACTTTCTTCTTCAACAAACAAATATCATCATTAATCTTAGAAGAAGAAGTGCATGCAAGGGTGATCTAGGTGAAGCTCCCTAGCATGGCAAACATGAGCATCAATCTTATTTTGTAAAACAACATTTTTCTTTAAACACACATCTAAATCATTTGAAATAGAAATAATTTTATTTTTCAAAGCAATATTCTCCTTTAAAACAAAATCAACTTTTGAAGGCAAATTTTCATTTTTCTTCAAAATCACATGGCAATCATTTTTAGATTTTAAAAAACTCATTTTCTTTAAGTGCAAGTTCTAATTGAGATCTTAATGAATCCCTTTCATTATAGACCTCAACCTTCTCTTGCAAAACATTGTTAAGTTTAGAAGACAATTTTTCATTTTCTTTATTTAAAGCAAAAGTCTTCTTTTTCAACACATTATATTTTTCTATTAATTTTTCACAAACAATTGATAGTTCTTCATCAAAGCATGGGGATCAACATAATCATTTGAAGAACTAGCACAATCATCACTATCTAGTTGAGATTCCGAATGTACCTCAAGGGAGTCATTCCCTTAGACCGTATAGCATTGTTGTGGCTCGGATTCTCCACTAGACTCCTCCGGTTGATTTGGCAATTGAAGCTTGGAGGTGGTGGTTGTTGTCAACTTGTTCCACACTGCAAAAGCGGAATCAAGATTAGAAACATGCATAAGATAATCTTTAGGTAGCGTGCTTCTAATGGCCTCAAGGGCTTGTGCATTGGCCCCTATATGCTTGCTATCACTAAGGAAGGATTCCTTAGTAATGGCAAGGTGAACCTTGTAACCTAGGTTTGAAGGTAAATGGACATCCTAGTCTTCCAAACAAGAATGTTGGAAGGGTCATACATAGGTGGGGTCATGAAGTCCATGGATGTAAACTATATGTGTGCAAACAAGCAAATGCAAACAAGAGATTAGCAACCAAATGGATCTCACTCCTAGGATGTTAAGCCTACGTATCAGGAGCACTAGCTCTGATACCAATTGAAAAACACCTAGAGGGGGGGTGAATAGGTGTAAATGCTAATCTAAAAACTAAATGCGCTAAATGCGGAAGCTAATGCAAATTTTGCACAAACTTAATACAACACAACAAGTGTAGTCGAATTCCCCGTGAAGGGCTCTGGACTAACTCCTCTTGATTCCCCTTTAATGGGTTGAGGTGCTATGTGAAGCTCTTGTTGGTTAAGTATAAGTGAGGCACACACACAAGCAAGCCAAGCATATAAGGATGAACAATATAAAAGATGCAAGGCAACACAAGCAAATAGATATAATATGGCAATATGAATTATGCTCAACACAAGCAAATATGATATGATGTTATGAATGATGCTTTGCACAATATAAAGAGAGAGAGAGAGTTGAGAGATATTGGATCAAACGCAAACACAAGGATATGTTTCGAGGTTCGAGCCCCTAGCTCTACATCCCCACCTACACCACCGTGTAGGATTTCCAATCCACTATAGGAATACCGAACTCCTCTCTCAATGCCACCGAGGCAATACAACCACAATCCACCTCTACCGAAGAGGGATAAGGCCCGTAGCCAATACAACCACAGTCACCTCTACCGAAGAGGGATCCAAACACCTATACCACTCCGATCAACCTCTACCAAAGAGGGATACAACAAAAGCAAGGAGGGTTTACAATCAAGGAGGCTTAACCTCAAACACTTCTCTTTTTCTCTCTTTTCCACAAAACAAAAGATCCTAATAGATTAGGATAGATGATAAGCTCAAGTGTGGAAATCAAGGTGTTTTTGGAAACAATCAACAAAGAAAAACTATTTGGGAAATCTCTTGTAAATGATAGAAAATGAAAACCAATACAATCTCCCAAAAACCAAGTTCTCTTTAATTTTCCAAAAACCCAAAACAATAAAGATTGGAAGTTTAAAGCCCAAAAACTCTTTTGAAAACTTGTTTTAAACTCAGGAAAACTGAGAATTTTTCTCTTGTAAAAACCTTAGCTAAAACCACTAAGAGTTGGGGTATTTATAGCCCAAAAGAAAACTAGCCGTTAGGCTGATGTGGCAGCCTGACAGGCTAACGGTCGACCGGCCCGGTCGACCGCCAACGGTCTGAAATATGACCGTTGGGCAGACCCGGTCGACTGGCACGGTTGACCCAAACAAACAGAGAGCACTGCTCTCAGACCCGGTCCACCCTGGCGGTCGACCGTTCCTGTGTCACCCAAACGTGCACAGATCTGTGCACGTCGGTCGACCGTCCCGGTCGACCGACTTCACCCCAAGTCGACTAGGTCAGTTGACTAGTCGACTGGTTGAAGCCTGGAACAGAAAACTGGGTCAGGAAAACAGTTTAAAAATATTTTGAAAAATATTTTAAGTCTTCTAAAAATCCATAAAACTTGTTTTAACATTTTATATTGAAACACAAACAAGTGATAAAAATTTCAAGACATATATCAATCATATCAATTCATTTTTGAGTCTTGCAAATTTTATCAAAACCAACACTTGTATTTTTATCAAACTTGATTTTTCAATACATGAATAGGAAAGTCAAAATAAGTTTGTTTAAGATGTTTAAGCATGTATGTATAACTAGAATACATCTATTATACATATAAACCATGTAAACTTGTTTTGATCAATCATTCATGAAAACTAATTCCAAAACATGAAAACGTGTGTGTTTGTGCACTTGAGCATATCAACTATACTAAGCTTTACAAATGGATCTAAAAACACACTATCTAAACTATGGATACCTAAGTCTTCTTGATGATCTTCATCTTCAAGTTGACTCGATCCACTAACACCGTGATCCATGAGCTAGGCAAGGTATGATCTTGAAGCTTTGGCCCTGGAATCACCATGAAAAGCTTCTAAACTCCTTTATTGAAGCTAATCACTAACTAATATCTTGGTTAATAAATCTGAAACTTAAACACCACAAGATTATTAGTAAACATAACTACATGAGTTAATCATCATCAAAACTAGGGTGGAAAGCCTTTGGGCCAACAGACACAAGTCTTCATCTTCTTGAAGTCTTCACTTGAAGCCTTCTTGACTTGGTCCAAACACCGTGCAAGCTCCAAAACTTGACTTTAAATCCTTTGTTGAAGTTATGCACCTACTAAGATCTTGATCATAAATCTGTCACTAATTAAACACAAGATCATTAGTAAACATAACTACATGAGTTGATCATCATCAAAACTAGAGTGATGGGCCTTTGGGCCAACACATGAATGATCTTCCTCACCTTTTGATCGTTTTCAATGTCGTCACCTAAGAAAGCAAGACCGTTAGTTATTTTTGTAAATTTAGTAACCATATCATCAATGGATTCATTTTCTTGCATGGTAAAGTTTTCATATTGGGAACGTAAGACGTCAATTTTAGCCCTCTTTACTTGTGATGTTCCCTCATGAGTGACCAAAAGGTGAGTCCAAATCTCATATGCGAATTTGCAGTGTATGACTCTAGCAATGTCATCATCATTAAGAGCTTGAAGTAAGGCATAGTGCGCCCTAGCATTAACATCAAACTCTTTCATAGAAATGTTAGACCAAGTGTCCTCATCGCCAAGGGATGCGCTAAAGGGTTTAGTCACCGCCTTTGCAACCTGGCTTCCTAAGGATTGCAAAAACACGATCATCTGAATCTTCCATATGGGAAAGTTAAGGCCGTCAAACTTGGGTAGGGTCTTAATACGTTCGGCCATCTTTACTAATGTGTATGAGGATGAAATGTGAAAAAGATGATTAGCAATTAAGGATCTCTCTAAGGTTGTTAAGCCAAGAAACTAGAGATCAAAGCTCTAATACCAATTGGAAAACACCTAGAGGGGGTAAATAGGTGTTATGCTAATCAAATGCACTTTAAAAACTAGTTAAGATATATGATGCAAACGGTCACTCAAAACAAGAAATTGAAGCCGAATTCCCGGTGAAGGGCTCTAGAACTTCTCCTCCTTAATTCCTCTAGATGATGAGTTGAGGTGCGTAATTACTTCCTTGCTGATATGAGTATAGACCGAAAATGCAAGAAGATGAAATGAATGCAATATTGAAAACAAGACAAATAGTATCACAAGTATAAGAATGTAAAGCAACAAAGAGTAAGAAGAAATCAATCGCAAACACAAGAGAATTAGTTTCGAGGTTTGAGCCACTGCTCTACGTCCCTGCCTTCACCACTATGAAGGATTTTCACTAAATCCACAAAGAGAACTTCCACACAGGAACCTTACACCTAAGGGATTACAATTGGTCTACTCAAGACCGGAGTACCCAACTCCAATAATACTTTCCTCCACACAAGCGGAACCATAACTTAATGGAATACAAGTCACTTGGTGATCTAGGAAGACCACAAAGACTCTCTTACAACTTCTTATAGAGTGGAGTATGATTTTAGGCTCAAGAAGTAAAGTGAGAGAAAATTTTCAATAGTAAAGATTTAGAAGACTTGAAAACCAACTGAAAAATTTTACAAATGAAAGAACATTGAAAATGGAAAGCTATAAACACTTCTCTCTTGAAAACACTTGAAACTTGAATTTTTTTCTTATGAAAACCAAAGACCCATGACCTATATTTATAGGCAAAAGATAAATACCATTCATAAGTGATACTAGGTCATTAGGGGTGAGTTTAACCACTTAGAAACACAAAATAGTCATTGGAACCCATAAAAAACAAAACAGATCCAAAATAGAGCCGTTGGTGCCAGTCTGAACGTCTGCCGGTCGACCGGCACGCCACTTGGAAAATAGTCGTTGGCTCCGGTCGACCGTAGGGCAATTTAAAAAGAGAATTTTGAACTCCGGTCGACCGGCACAAACTTAGAGCAAGTGTCATGCAGTCGGTCGACCTCAGGGGTAGACGGTCGACCGACCCGATCGACCGACAAACGTGCACAGCGTGCATGCCTATGGCCAAAAGCCCGATCGACCGACTGGTCGATCGTGTTGGCCTGAAATAGTTACGGTCGACCGGCTGGTCGACCATTATGGCATGAAATAGCTCTAAAACACATTTTTTGAACTTGGTAATATTTTTAAAATATTTTGCATTATTTTGAGGGTTATGTAGCATAGTATTGGAGATAAAATACATGTTCTAAACTTGATATAAAAATTTGAAAAATCATGAAACATGTATATTAGCCAAACATGCAACAAAACTGATGCTACTCAAAACTTATATTTTTGAAAAGTGTATTTTTGTGTGTGTAACTTCTTAAGCACATCTATCACATCCTTACTCTTTAACATACTAAAATCTTATAAGGGTCTAGATGATTACAAGATCTTCAATTCAGGCTTTTCTATTTGCATCGTTGAGTTACTTGAATTCTTGATCCCATATTTGAGTCATATTGAGTCAACACCACCTTCCTTTAGGGGAAGAAACTCCTTGAATCCTTAGAACCCTGAAATAATCTTAAACACTTAAACTTGATTAGTACAAATAACTTTATATGTTTTGTGATCATCAAAGCTCTAAAACCGGGTGATTGTAACCTTGGGCCAACACGTACATGTAGGATAATACACCTAATAACCTTTTCTGACAGGGATTGTGAATATTGTTGATCCATTGACCTGAGCATTTAAAACTTTTTTGTCCAATAGGGAGTCAAGTTCACTAATTATTTTAGGAAGACCTTTTGGCATATGTTAGGCTCTAAGCTAAGTTCTCCATTGTTGCTCATCATAGAGTATTCTGATTCTGCATATTTAGGCCTAGACATTTGAGTGCACATATTTTGTCACACACATGCATGATCTACACATGAAAAATCAGTGATATATTTAAACAAAGCAGCGCTAACTATAAATTACAAGCTCATATTAGTAAGAATTTAAAATTTTTAGCATTGACAATTTTGTGATGGTTCAGATTCGTCCAAAATAATTTTCCCAGGAACTGTTAAAGATTTGCACGCCCGTAGTGGCTGAACTTTTTAAAATCTTGAAGAAATTAAATTAAAATGTTTATGTTATAAATCTTCTTGAAGTTTTGGAATAGTTTTTTCAATGTTGAGGATTTATGGATTACAAAGGTCCTGATTTTAACCCGAGCAACACACTGGTTGATGAGCTTTTCTTTGAGCCATTTTATGAGAGCCATTCACTTTATCCACTCCTAAATAATCATCCTAATACAGCAGAGAAAATTAATAAGAATTTCAATGATAAAATTATCTCTAATAGAGATGTGGAATCCGACGATATCTGATTTGTTGGAAAGGAAGATCAGCTGATCAGGATATGTGGTTGGATCATAGTGATTTATAGTAGATTGATTCATATGCGTGGAGCATTATGAGAGTTTTTTTACACCTCACTCAACGGGGTCAAGTTCTCTCACATATGCGGAGAATGATAGGACATCAAGGCCATGCGAGATTTTATAATCGAATTTGTATTTTTTCTTTTTAAGTCTAGTTATGTTTATTCTCCTTTAGTATTGTTTCTTTTTATGTTTAGTCTTGTTTTATAGTCCCCACATCAGCTGTGGAGACAAGTGTTTGATTTTGTAAGTCTATCCTACATATAGGCAGGCATGAGTCTTAGGAAATAAAGTTAATGAAGGTTTGAGTAGTAAAATTTGTGTTTTCTCCATATTGAAAATTCTTTTCTTATCTTTGGTGTATGGAACCCTTAGATTATACCTAGGAGTGTGAAGCCCTAGTTATTTACTCCAATTTCAGAAAAAATATCAAAGTCCCTTTACAAAGAAGCCCTAGTTCTATTCAGAATACAGAAAAAAAACAAAAGAAGAGAAAAGAGACTCGCCGCCAAGCCCCTCTCCTCTCTCTCTCTCCCCCACACCTGGACCGACTCCACATCTTCCTCCTCTCCTTCTTCGATTGGCCCTCGTCGACCTTCCCTTGTGCTGCCATCTCCTTCTCCTTGTCACCATCCCGCCGACGGACCTAGCCATAATCTTCTTTCTCTCCCTCCCGCAATCTGCTCCTCACCCTTCCGCTTCAACCACTAGCCAAGGCCACCGCCAGCCTTGTCCACCTCACCCACTGCCACCCTCCTGTCCTCGACTCTCACCCAATCATCGCTAGCCAAGCACTCGCGACGACTGCCATCCACAACCGCACAAGTCCCAGCCACCATCATCCATCCCTCTTGCCATCTCCTTGTCATCAGCATCATTCCTCTGTGTCAAGCCTCCTCCTAGACTCCCTCTCATCATCGACTACAGCCGCGGCCACCAAGTTGTGTTGCTGCTTGGCTGCACTGACCAGCAAGCTACCATCCTCTTCTTTTCCTCGGGTGCTTCCAAGGCTGATGCTTTCCTCTTCGTCGATTACTGCAGCATGCTTCTGGTGTTACCACTACTATGCCAACAACAATAACGGCTAGGTCCTCTTCAACTGTTGCTGCGCCGCCAGGTTTCTGCGGACCCACCCGCGCAGCCCCTCGCCTGTTGTGACCCTGGTGTTGGAAAAAGAGAGTTATTGTCAAGGAAGTCAATAAGGTTCGTCGAGTCGAGGGATCGTCGAGGAAGTCGTCGATGAAGACAAGGATCGTCGAGGTATCGACAAAAGACGAAGGAAGAAAGACAGCAGCAAAATAGCATAATTAGCAGCAAAACAGGTTTAGCGGTCGACCGGCCCGTCGACCGCCCGCACAAGCAGGTAATCGGTCGACCGGCCCAGTCGACCGATGTGTACAACGTGCACAAGGAAAGAGCTCGGTCGACCGCCGGTCGACCGACTGAAAGTACCCAACTCTCTGTTGGGCACCGGTCGACCGACCGGTCGACCGGTGGAAGGAGTCGGTCGACCGCCCGGTCGACCGACAGTCGGGTGCGGGTAATTTTCTGCTATTTTCGGAAAGGGTTATTTTGAACCCTATAAAAGGGCTGTTTTGATTTCTAGGGTTTTGTATCCTTGAGAAGGAAGAGTAGCAGCTCTCTTGAGATCTAGAGGTGCTGCAACCATGTAATCTTCTTCCAAAGCAATTAAATCTCTCTCTCTGATTGCCCCGAGGACGTAGGTGTTGAGGCTGAACCTCGTTAGATTGTTTGTTTGCTTGTGTTCTTTCTCCGGTGATTGTTTTGTGCTGTTTGGGGTTGTTCTTCGTGCTTTAGGAGATTCAGGGGATCCTCTATCGGGTTGTTGTCGCTCGTAGGCGTAACAAGTGGTATCAGAGCTTCCAAACTTCGCTTAGGATTTCTGGAGATTCGGAGGGCTCGAGATCTGATTCGGTGGAGATCGTGTGTCGATCTCAGATCAGAGGTATTCTTGTTCGTGTGATCTTGTGTCGATCTCAGGAGGACACAAGGAGGGCTCGTGGAATCTGTGGTGGAGTAGATCCGGAGAGAAACTCGATCTAGAGTTTCAAGGGAAAGGTAAAAATCTAATTTTTATCTGAGTAGTGATCTATTTCCAGTTGGTTGTTCTTCCACATAGATAGAGTATCAAGTAATCTCAATGGAAGAAGAAATTGCTTCGGTTAAAGCCATGAATCCTCACCCGAGGATTGATGTTGTCAAGTTCAATGGTACAAATAACTTCGGGATGTGGAGATGTGAGGTTATGGATACACTGAATGCATCGAACCTCGAGGACACTCTCCTATTGGAGAAGAAGAAGAGCACGACCACTGATGAAGAGTGGGCAAAGATGAACAGGTCGGCGTGTGGGTTGATACATTCATATTTGTCGCAAGACATAAAATACCTTGCACAACATGAGACGTCGGCGAAGCATCTGTGGGAAACCCTTAAGAAGAAATACTTGACGAAGAGTGTTGAGTCAAGGTTGCAGCTTAAGAGTAAGCTGTACGGATTTCAGATGAAGAAGAGAAGCACAATGAATGAGCACATTAACCGATACATGAAGCTTCTTACAGACTTGGTGAACGTGGGTGTCATTGTAGAAGAGGAGGACAAGGCGATCATCTTCCTGAACTCACTCCCGGAGGAAGAGTATGAGACATTCACATTGACCTTTATCAATGGTAGGCAAACCTTGGGCTACAATGAGGTGTCGTCTGCACTGACAAGTTATGAGATGAGGAAGAAGGAGAGACATCCTTCTCAGTCAAGCTCATCGACGGAGGAACTGGAAGTAAGAGGCAGAAGTTCATCGAGGAAGGGCAAGGAGGTTAGAGGAAGATCAAAGTCCAGGTCGGGCTATAGGGATCTGAGGAAGAACCAGTGTGCCTTCTGTAGAGAGATAGGGCACTGAAAAGTGGACTGTCCGAAGTTCAAGGGGAAGAAGAAGGAGTGAAGGCTAAGCAAATTTATAAAAGGTGACGAATACTCAGAGGAGCAGTTCACAGGCAAATGGATTAGATTCAGACTCGTCAGGTTTCTCGTTTTCAGTCAGTTCTCCCATCATTGGTAACTCATGGAAAGATGAGTGGATTCTGGATACAGGTACAACATACCATGCATGCCCTAATCGGGGTTGATTTTCTAGCTTTGAGAAGCTGGAGGGGTGTTCGGTCGTTCTGGGCGATGATCAGTCATGTAGCATGGAGGGTGTAGGTACAATCCGAATCAGGATATTTGATGGGATAGTAAGGGAGCTGAAGGGAGTGAGGTTTGTACCTCAGTTGAAGAGAAATCTAATCTCCGTGGGAACTTTGGAAGCATCGGGCATGGTGATATCTGTTCGAGATGGCGATCTCAGGATGATCAAGGGCTCGATGGTGGTTATAAAGGGCGTCCGCCGAGACAATTTCTACTACTTGAAGGGTAGTACGATTACAGATCAGGTGGAGACTTCGAGTTCCTCAGAAGATGGTGGCCCGGAGGTCTGGCAAGGAAAGGTCAGACAGGAAGAAGAAAAGCCTTTGCGAGCTCCTGCAAAGATGGAATCACTAGAAGGTGTTGTTGGCCCAAGAGGTTACACTCTCCACTTGTTTAGAGTTTTGATGATAACAAAATACTTAAGAGCTATATTGGTACTAATAAGTTTGTTCAAGATGAGTTTTAGGTTAGTACTATTTTGAAGGCCATTGTTTAGCTTTTGCAAGACTTTCTTGGTTCATGAAGTAAATAAGGCAAAATGCACTAGAAGGAATGATCATAGAAGAGAAGGCTCTAGTATGGCATTGCATGACTCAAGACTTCAGTTGGCTCAAGAGACTTCATTAGATTTGTTTTAGTTTTATAGTTTTGTCAAAGAATAGTGGATAGGTTGAAGCTCAAATACACACACATAAATTTAATACGTTTGGTTTTTGATGTAATCGGTTTTGGATTTCAATTACATATATCGAGTTTTGGATTTGAACCAGTTTTAGTTCTGCTGATCTGCTTGACACCCTTTTATAATTGTTATCATAACTTTTTATTCTTATATTCAAATAAAATGATTTAAATTGCATTTCAAATATAACTTTCATATCTAAATTTCTTATTCAATAATCACTTTCAGATTCATATTTTAAAGATGTCAAATATTTAGTTGAACTATGTTCTTATTTTGAAAATAGCTTACAGTTTCTGTTTTGACACCTGTCAGTGTTTTATTGATAACGTTTTAATAAAAAATGATATTGAGTTGATTTCAATTGCATTAAAACGAAGACTTAACTATCTACAAATTAATCCTATATACCTTATTCTGAATTCGAACGTTTACAGCCTGAAAAAGGTGCTCAAAGTTGACCAATCTGCCAGATTGGCAGTAATGGCTAATTTTCTGGTCGCTGATTTTTAACATGTTTTCAAAATGTGTTTAAGTTTAAATAAAATGTGGTTAGCTGTATTAGAGGATCAATTTCTTTCTCTTATATTCAGGTAAAACTTTTTATGTTTACTCTTCCTACATCCTATATAAAGGGGTCATTAGGGTAGAGGTTTTCACAAACAACAAGCAGTGGCAAAATATTCAAAGTTTTCAAAGGCTTTCAAAAGAGTTTGGTCCTTGGTTTTTGTGCTGAAGAATCTCTCATTCCTGAAGTTTTAGTTTCTAAACTCTCTCAAGTTCTTTTTCTTTTTCCACTTACAATATTTGAGCTTCAATTCTAACCATTGTTCTACAGGGTTCTTGTAAGGGAAAGAGGCTTTTGCAAAGAGAGTTTGTGGTCTTTTGATCACCAAGAAATACTTGTATTCGAGATTGTGGAATTGGGTACTCCGGTGTGATTGTAACTCTTTGTGAAGTTATAGTGGTTAGAAATCCTTCTGGGGAAGGCGGGGACGTAGAGCTGGGTGCTCGAACCTCGGAAAAATTCTCGGTGTTTGCGTTTGGTTTACTTGCTCTTATCTCTTGCATTATATTTTTTCTTCAATTATTTGCTTTAATTACTTGCTACAATTACTTGCTCTATATATACTCATTGCTTTATTCACTTGTTGCATATTCGTATTGTCAATCAAATACTCATACACAATATTGCATTGCGCGCCTCTAACTCTTATCAAGAGGAATCATGAGGAAAGAGTTCAGAGCCCTTCACGGGGTATTCGGCTTCTAGTCTTGTTTTGGGTTGATTGTTGCATCATAAATTTTTAATTGTGCATTGATTAGCATTATCACCTATTCACCCCCCTCTAAGTGATTTCAGGTGCTGCTACCTGCGAGTTGGAAGGTGAACACAGCGTTCTGGATAAGAAGAGGGTGAGATTCAGCACCAGTACTCACCAGAATAAAGGTCTTCTTGATTGTGTTCACATGAGCGTATGGGGACCTGCTAAGACGGCATCGCTTGGAGGTCACAGGTACTTTGTCTCTTTTGTTGATGGTTCATCTAGGCAGGTTTGGATATATACCATGAGACAAAGGGGTGAAGCCCTAGATGTGTTGGTGAAGTGGAGAGGAAGATGGAGAAGCAGATAGGTAGGAAGGTGAAGGAGCTTCATATTGGTAATGTTAGAAAAGACATGAACCAATTCTTACGATTTGGCCAGAACACAGGTATTACTACTCACTTCACAACAAGACAGATGGGTTGGCTAAAGATGTAGTCCGTTCCTTGCTGGAGGAGGTTCGGCGGTGTTGTCTAATGCAGGATTAGACAGGTAATTTGGGCTGAGGCGGCTGAGTATGCTAGCCATCTCATGAATAGATCGACTGCGATAGGAGGTAAAGCTCCATTGGATATTGGTCTGGGAAAGCTGCTCAAGGTCATGGTGTGCTGCGGGAGTTTGGAAGTCCGGCCTACTTCAGTGCCAAGAATGGCAAGGTGAATCCACGAGCAAAGAGGTTTGTCTATTTGGGCGTCAAGAGGAACAGCTACAGGTTGTGGGGACCGGAAGACAAGAAGATCGTGATGAGCAGGAATGTCACATTTGGAGAGACTTCAGTGTTGAAGTCCACCGTCTCTCAGCAGGAGGAGAGGACGGAGACCAAGGAAGTATCGTAGTGGGTGAAGGTTGATGCTACTCCATCATCTCCAGTTGGTTCGACATTAGAGGAGACTTCATCGGATGTGACAC